>CM076583.1:421588494-421666679 GCA_034641835.2 Pinus albicaulis | reverse complement strand
GATATAGTTTGAAGTTTGCCGATTTGTTGACTTTTCCTTTCCATTTCTTCTCTCCACCTGTCTTCAGTCTCTTTTATCTTTGGCAAACTGCCAGGAACACAGTCTGAAATGAGATTAATTGAATATAAGCTGTCATTTATGAATTGCGTGAGATTATTCATTATATTTCCGGCCCTTGATATTGCTCTATCAGATTTCATTAATTGATGTTCCCATTCTGTAAACAAGATTTCTTTGTGTTTTTCCTCTATCCTAGGAAGATTTGCTTCTTTTCCCTTTTCTGTATCCTGCCAGTTGAGAAACTCATAAATCTTTTCATCGGCATCATCTATTTCTTGTCTAAGAGTTATGATAGTTTGGATCAAAGATGAAGTAATCTCACAAAAAGGTTCTGCTTGTGACAGTTTTGAGCAAAATTCAATTAACTGCTGAGTCAATAATTTATTAGCCTCAAGGGCTTCCGATTTGAATTCATATAACTTTGGATAATCTTTAAACTTATCCAAAGTTGCTTGAAATTCCTTTTCTTGAATCATTTTTGCCTTTTCCTCATTTTGTAACAAACTCTGTAACTTAGAAATTTCTTCATTTAGCTGCTTTTGTTTGCCTAAAAGCTTTTCATCAACCTTCTTCTTTTCTTCAGCAAGCTGTTTCTCCAATTCTTTAGACCTGAATGTCTGATCCTGTAGTTGTTGTTGCAATTGGCTGATCAGTTGCTGATTCTCCTTAGCTTTTTCTTCCAGTGAAGCTATGTGAAGATCTTTCCGAGTTATTAGTTGAGAAACTTCTACAACTTTATCCACTGTTGCAGCACTATAAGCTCCTGTATACTGGGACAATTTCGTAAGGTCTTCAAATGGATTCATTTCATTGTTCTTATAAACAATATTCATAAACTCATCTGATGGAGTAGAAAATATACCCTTTTCTGTTTTTCTTTTCTTTCTTTGTCTTTTGACAACAGCCTTATGTTTAGGGCTGTAAAATACATCCAAAGGAGGGATCTCCTCACCTTTTAATACCATTCATATATGTATCTAAATGATAATATTCCAATTATACTCAGAAATGATAATATAAAGAGGAAATATTATGAAAATCAAATATATAAATGATAGCAAATTCTTCAAACGAATACCATATAACAGAGACAATTAACAATGAACAGATAAAAATACATCATTCATATTGCAGACTGTCAAACGAAGTATGATACTCTGATCTAGTAACTCCGATGTAAAATTAACTCCAAAGGCACAAAAATGCAACACTTCAAAGATAATTTGAGCACAAAAATCACTAGATGTGATCTTTCATAGAAATATAATAAGGAATGAAGTACAGAAATGTTAGCTCCAAATCCTCCATATATTACAACTTCTGATCCCTCTCTAAATGCATGAGAGGGATTTAAATAATAAATTACATAACAAAATCCTAAAACTATTGCTACAATCTATCAAATTAAAATTGAAATGCTATTTTGAATAAAACTGATTCATTGTTTTTCTCCTTCGCTTGATGAAGCCAAGTTGCAAATGTTCAACATATCTCGGAGTCTTGGTGGATGACTCATCTCAGTATGCAACTGTCCAGCATAGGTGGCATCAGAAAACTCTGGAATTAGACAATCGACAGCGTTTGATAGAAGTTTGATAGCTGTCTGTTGATTGTTTGGCTTGATCACATAAGTCCACATACTATCCCAGGATATAGTTTGAAGTCTGCCGATTTGTTGACTTTTCCTTTCCATTTCTTCTCTCCACCTGTCTTCAGTTTCTTTTATCTTTGGCAAACTGCCAGGAATACAGTCTGAAATGAGATTAATTGAATATAGGCTGTCATTTATGAATTGCATGAGATTGTTCATTATATTTCTGGCCCTTGATATTGCTCTATCAGATTTCATTAATTGATGTTCCCATTCTGTAAACAGGATTTCTTTGTGTTTTTCCTCTATCCTAGGAAGATTTGCTTCTTTTCCCTTTTCTGTATCCTGCCAGGTGAGAAACTCAGAAATCTTTTCATCGGCATCATCTATTTCTTGTCTAAGAGTTATGATAGTTTGGATCAAAGATGAAGTAATCTCACAAAAGGGTTCTACTTGCGACAGTTTTGAGCAAAATTCAATTAACTGCTGAGTCAATAATTTATTAGCTTCAAGGGCTTCCGATTTGAATTCATTTAACTTTGGATAATCTTTAAACTTATCCAAAGTTGCTTGGAATTCCTTTTCTTGAATCATTTTTGCCTTTTCCTCATTTTGTAACAGACTCTGCAACTTAGAAATTTCTTCATTTAGCTGCTTTTGTTTGCTTAAAAGCTTTTCATCGACCTTCTTCTTTTCTTCAGCCAGCTGTTTCTCCAATTCTTTAGACCTGAATATCTGATCCTGTAGGTGTTGCTGCAATTGGCTGATCAGCTGCTGATTCTCCTTAGCTTTTTCTTCCAGTGAAGTTATGTGAAGATCTTTCTGAGTTATTAGTTGAGAAACTTCTACAAATTTATCAACTGTTGCAGCACTATAGGCTCCTGTATATTGTGACAATTTCGTAAGGTCTTCAAATGGATTCATTTCACTGTTCTTATAAACAATATTCATAAACTCCTCTGATGGAGTAGAGAATATGCCCTGTTCTGCTTTTCTTTTCTTTCTTTATCTCTTGACAATAGCCTTATGTTTAGGGCTGTAGAATACATCCAAAGGGGGGATTTCCTCACATTTTAATACAATATGACCTGTAGGATGTTCAGGAATGATTTCAACCTCCTGCTCTATTTGTTCTGAACCTTTATCCTGCAATCCAAGCTGTTGAGCAAACTGATCGTATTGATTTAATAGCTGAGAAGAAATATCAAGATTAGTGGAAACCGTAATCTCCTTAGTTATTTCTTTTCCTTTCTCTTTATCTATGCTCTGCTTGGTGCTTTTGTCATCTGATCCATCCTTTTGATTATGCACCTTATCATTGATATTTGTGCATTTGTCTGTCATTTGAGCAGTATTTCCCTTTGAGGCATCAGGTTTGTCAATAGTGACCACTTTTTGAGAATGTACAATCGGCTGGTTGACAGCCGATTGTGTAATGATTTTGCTGGTAGATGTTTCTACTAGCATTTGGCCGGATGTACCTTCTGTCTCCGATTTTTGGATTTGAGTTCTCAGCTGGTCTAGAGGTACTCTCAACAATCTCTGGCTTCTAAATAAGAGAAATTTATTTATTTCCTCCTGTTGAAATGTAGACTTGATCAAGTCAAAAATTTGAGGAAAATTATCTAATGAGATAAACAAATCATCGAACATATCTGGTTCATGCTCAAAACGAGCAATTGAAACTGAAGCAGTGACATCAAATGCTATCTTTTTTGGATCATACTGTCTTCCATGAATGGTTGCAAATTTACAACCTCTTATCTTGAAGACTTCCTTTTCTGCATGCTTGAAATCATTTAGAGTGAAATGACCACAATTGAGTGGGAATTGAGGCCACATTTTCTTCTTACTGTTGTTCAAAGACCTAGATATACCTTCAATTGTCAATTGATAAGAAACTTCTTGAGCGAGAAGTTTGTCTGGAACAAAAAGCGGAAGAACATGCGGCTCCACTATACTACCAAAAACCCCGATGTAAGTAAATTTTTCCTCCCCAAACCAATCTCCGATTGCAGACAGGTCGGCTTTAGCTTTATCAGAAATCCTAGGAGGAAAGCGATTAAAAATGGTTTGGAAAACAGGAATGAGGAAACCATGACAGATTCTATATACATTAGCTTGGAAATGAATCTTCCAAAGCAATTTATGATAAATATGGGTTGGAAGGGGGTTATTGGGAGTCCATTTCCATCCAAATAAGGGAAATTCGGAATTGAAACAAATAGCATCAAGAATATAGGCACAAAAGAAAAAGGGGGTAGAATTTCCAGCATCCTTTTCTTGTCTGTACTCAAGGATCCTATTGGCCATTCTATCAGAAAGAATAACAACCCAATCCATAATGTCGGAATTCACAGCTGCTAGGATTAAGGGGACCATTTGTATAGAAAACCTAGCTGAATTATCATTTCCAAATAACCTACACATCATGGCAGCTGCATAGGAATATGGAGGCAGAAGAGAATCTACAGAATACATACCGGATGCTTCATTTCAGTGCTTCTCTGGGTTTTTCCTCCAATTTCTGATAGGGTCGGATTGGACTTTGTTATCATCAACAAATTCTTTGATAAATTCCTTGTTATACACCTTCTGTGGGTCTGGAAGGTGGTACATTGCTTTCAAGTCTTCTGCTTTAAACGAGCCGAAAGGCACTCCGGATGCTGAAATACACATTCTATCTTTTATCTTTACACTGTCAATAATCCATCGAACTGCATCATAGTAAGGCATGATGCTTGCTCTGGCTGCAATTCGATGCAGAAATGAATTTGCAAGTGTTCTTTCGTCGATGTCAGAATCGGAATCCGAGCTATCCTCGTCTGGAACTGATGCCTTCTCCACTGTGACCTTGGGGTCTAATTTTTCCAACAGGTTGTAGACTGTGTCCCATGTCATTTTTCCAAGACCTTGGCATGATGTATCTGTGACTAGCCTTAGCTTTACGGGCTTTTCTTTTGAGGCTGTAGGAGTCTCGGCAAACTTCACTGGTGGAACAGTCTTATTTCTTCTTCCTCTTTTTGACATTTCTACGTCTGCTACCGCTTCTCTTTGTCTGTGAATGAAAGAACTTGGTGTTCTTTGGCTCTGCAAGACAATAAACTCTCAGTCATGCTCAACAAGTCATTCAAACGGAATGATTTATGAATTTATGGTTTTCATTCATTTGTTTCGTATATTGCGTAAATGCTCCTTTTGGGTCACACTTAAGTATTTAACACCAAATCACAACCCATATTCATTTGATTCGTTATTGAATGCCTTTCGTACCAATAAAGATTTGGCGCTTGTGATATATTAATATATTCAACAAAAATCTTCGTATGCAAAATAGATGAATCGCATCGGAAGTTTTCGAATGGCAAATGAGTATCACAATACGTTTATTCCGATTGACCGATTGCGATTGCAGATCTTTCCGATCTCTGATGGTGGGGTCTACCATATTTTTTAAAACAAATGTTCGATTTTCTTTTAAAAGCGCTTATTATCAAATGCACATCGGATCGGGAAATTTCAACTAAGCGTAAAGAGTTTTTTAAAGATTGTCCCGATTAATCGATTGCGATTGACCGCATCGCATCGGAAGCTTTGTTTAATTGTTTTAAACTCTCAGCGATTAGAATTTTCCGATTGGACTAATCGCATCGGAAGATTTGTAATGGGCATATGATATTTCTAATGAGTGTTATCTCCGATTCTCCGATTGTGATTGAGCTTTTAACTTTGATTTGTTTTTATGATAATGCCTTTTATATTAGATCGGACTATAAGTTTTTTGAATGTTGAATATGAAATTTCAAAACAATGAATTTTATTCCTAAATGTTTTATTTCTAAAAAGAAAGGGACCCTATTTCTAAATTTTATTTCTAAAATTTAGAAAAAGGGAGGGTTGTTTTATAGTACAACAATTGGCGATTCACTTGAAAGAACCAGTTATCTCTGAAAAATAGAATGAATACTATATCTTAAGTAAGTAAAGATTTTTAAAGGTAAATAAAAAATTATCCTAGGATAATCAAAAATAAAATCTAACTTTATGAAAAAGAATAAAAATTATTAACAATCTCTTTCTAGTTTCTTGAGAATAAAAACATTTTGAGTTGTCTTAAGCTTTGATTGGTATTAATAATGAAGTAAGTGGATTTCTTCAAGTTTGGTTTTGATAATATACTCTATTGTCATAGGCATTACCTCTGCTGCCCGCAAACGTTCATAGTCTCGACAGGGTTACCTTTTAACCATTAACTGTTCATTGTCCCATTCAACTAAGATTATGACTTTTTAAAAGATAAATTCATAAGATATGTTATCTCATGTTTTTGTCTTTTATTTATTTTTTTATTTCTTTTTTTAAGAGCCATTGTTCTGGTTTGGTAGCCAGTTGTTAACAATGCCATTCAATAGTTATAATTAAAACTGAACAAGCTGGCTCGTGATGAGACCCCTTGTCTTATATTAATAAGCCATTACCCTGTTTTGATAGGCAGTATTGGTAATGTCAGCTTTATTATTTATTATGAATATGGTAAGTCGGCTCGTGATGAGACCTCTTATCTCTTAAAAAATGTTTTTCAATAATTTCTTAGAATTATATTCTAAAAAATCACAACCTAAATGAATGGGGTGAACTAGTCTTATCCTTAAGAATCAATGGATGACAATTTTCCGAGTTTTTTGAGTACCAAGACTTGAATAATCTTTACTTTTATAGATAACTTCTCTCTGCTTAATAAACTTGTAATGATTTACATTTTCCTCAAGTTTTTCCAAAAAGATTATGCAAATAATTGGTATAATCTTTCAAAGTTTAACATCTTATTTAAAACTATCAAGGGAATATAATCATTTCTTTTAAAAATTCTTATTTACATTAAAATAATTATTTATAATATTTTCCTTAAGAATTTTCTATCAAGTAAACAGTCAATTAGAGACT
Organism: Pinus albicaulis; assembly: GCA_034641835.2. Lineage (NCBI taxonomy): Eukaryota > Viridiplantae > Streptophyta > Pinopsida > Pinales > Pinaceae > Pinus > Pinus albicaulis. The sequence continues at coordinate 421,660,084 of CM076583.1, read as the reverse complement.
TATTAACAACCTTTATTTATAAAAAACAAATAAAAGACTTTGCAAAAAGGAATATGTACAGTTTAAGAAGGGGTTACCTCCTTATGAAAAGAATTTCTTCAATATAAGCCCATTTACAGGAAGAGATTCTCTCTTACCTGTTAGATCTTGGAGCATGAATGTATTTGAGCCTATCTTTTCAATGATCTGAAATGGTCCAAGCCACATCTTTTGAAATTTGGTATGTTTACCTTTTTCTTCATGTGCCTTATCCCATTTTAGAACAAGATCAACAATTGACAAAAATTTTGGGCCGGTAGAACTTGCATCAAAAGAAGATTTCACAAGTTGTTGATGTTTTTCATGAACAATTCTAGCTTTATCTCTCTCTTCTTCTAGTTTAAGGATTTGATCATACCTCAATTGAACGGATGAAGAAGGATTTTCTTCAATAAATTGTACTAGGGCTAATGATGGAAGAGTTAAATTTGATGGTATCACTGCTTCTTTTCCATAAACTAAATTAAAAGGTGAAGTTCCGATTGAAGCTTTCTCTGTAATACGATCAGCCCATAGTGCAAAGATTAAAGATTTATGCCAATTCTTTTGATTTTGATCGATAGTCCTTTTAATAATCTTGATGAGATTTTTATTAGTGGATTCAACTAATCCATTACCTTGTGGGTAATAATTTGCTAAATATTTGAGTTTAAAACCTCTTTTAACTGCAAATTCAATTAAACTGTTTCCTGAAAAATAAGATGCATTATCAAAGACAAGAGCTTGAGGTACACCAAACCTGGTTATGATAAATTGATCTATGAAATCAATAATTGCATCAGAATTGGCTACCTTCAAAGGGATTGCCTCTACCCACTTTGTAAAATAATCGGTTGCAGTAAGAATGTACTTGTGCTGCTTGGAAGAATGAGGTACTATCTCACCAATAATGTCAAGTCCCCATTGTTCAAATGGTTGTTCAATATTTACTGGTTGCAAAGGAAAAGCTGGTTTCCTTTGCCTTCCACTTGCAGTTTGGCAGATTCTGCACTTTCTTACATATTCATGTGTATCTTTAAAAAGGGTAGGCCAATAATAGCCAGCATGAATTATTTTGTGAGTTGTGGTGTCACCTCCAAAATGACCTCCTGCTGGTCCATCATGCAACTCCTGCAAAACCTTTTCAGCCTCAGTCTTTTCTAGACATCTCAACAAAATTGAATCATAATTTTTTCTAAACAACACATTATCAATGATCTCATATTTAACAACTTTTAATCTTAAAGCACGTTTTTTCTTATAACTGAGATCAGAAGGAGCATACCCATTTTTTAAGTAATAGATGAGATCAGAATACTGAGACTCAGAATCCGTAACACTTATCTGATTTACTTGAATATCTTGATTTGAATGATCATTCTCTCGTATGTTATGAGATCCTGCTAATAATCTGCAAAAACCTTGTCCTCTAACAATCTTAGCTGGTTTAATATCAACATCATATTCTTGTAGGGCTGTTACCCAGTTAGCTCGTTTTTCTCCTACTTCTCTCTGAATTAATAATTTCCTCACTGCAGAGAATGGGACAATGATTTTTGTATGAGTTTTTAAGAGAAAAGGTCTAAAATGCTTGATTGATTTGAACACAGCAAAGGCTTGTTTTTCAACATCGAAATAATTCAGTTCAGCTCCTTGCAGATTTGAACTGAAGAATGAAATTGGTGCTTCAATTTTCTGATCATTGAGTTGTGTTAAAACAGCTGCATAAGATGTCTCTGTGGCTAAAGTATACAAAATAAAATCTTTAGAAAAATCCGGAGTACTTAATGCTGGTGCATTAATGATTGCCTGTTTTATTAACTCAAAGGCTTCTTTCTCTTTATGCCCCCATTTAAATACTGAATTCTTCTTGATCATATTTTGCATAGGTAAAACAATTAAAGAAAAATCAGGAATGAATCTTTTTACAAAGTTGATCTGTCCAAGAAATGATTGCATGGATTTTTTGTTATGAGGTAAAGAAATATCAGAGATCTCTTTAACTCTGTCTGGATCAATGTATATACCATCTTTTGATACAACAAATCCTAAAAGTTTTCCTTCACCTAAAGCAAAGAAAGATTTTTTCGTATTTAATGAAATACCAAACCTTCTACATCTTTCAAATATTTGTTTAAGATCATGTAGATGATTGGTTCTGTTTTTAGAGAATACTGTTATATCATCGAGATAAACAACAACTGATTTATTGATCAGACCTTTAAATGCTATGTCCATGGCTCTTTGGAAAGTTGCTCCTGCATTTATTAATCCAAAAGGCATTTTTGATAAGCATAAGTTCCCCATTTCGTTCTGAAAGTTGTTTTCAATCTGTCATCTGGATGAACTAAGACTTGATTATAGCCTGAGAATCCATCAAGAAAGGACATAATTTCAGAACCAGCTACTTTTTGGAGTATCTGCTCCATGGTTGGCAATGGGAAATTGTCTTTCAAAGATGCCTTGTTTAAATTTCTGAAATCAATACAGATTCTTATATCACCATTTTTCTTCCTTACAGGTACCATATTGGAAACCCAATTGGAATGCCTGACAGGAAAAATGATTTTGGCTTTCAAAAGTTTATTAAGTTCTGATTTGATTTGATCTTCAAGATTTGGATGAACTTTCCTTAGCTTTTGTTGAACAGGTTTAATATCAGGAAGCATTGGAATTGTGTGCTGATAAATTGAAGTATCATATGTTTTTAAATCATCATAATTCCAAGCGAAGACATTTTTGTACTTGCTCAATAGTTTAATGAAGGCATCCCTTTCCTTTGATGTTAAATTAAGTCCTAAATTAACATTTTGAGGTTTTGAATCAGAACCAAGATTCACTAATTCAAATTTCAAAGTAGAACTTTGAAGCTTGGTATTAGTGACTTTCTTGAATCTGTCTTTAATATCATACAAGTCCTCCAATCTAACAATAGATTTCGGAATGGGATTTTCATTACTTTTTGAAGAAATTTGTAAATCATGCTCTTCTTCATCAATAATTTGATCATCATATGATTTCTCAGAAGTCATGAAGTTCAAGATATCTTGATCATGGTAAAAAACTCTCCAATTTGTAACATTGTCTGGGACAGATGGTCTAAAAAGTAATTCTATTGAAAATCTATCTGGGCTAAAATCTTCAGAAGGTATGAGTCTGGAAGCAACATTGGCTAGCAAGTCCGCTGCTGAATTTTGAGACCTAGGGATGGAAGAAATATTGAATGCAGAAAAGTGTGTGGTGAGTTCTTGAACCAGCGATTGATAATGTTTGAGGTGATTTGAAAGACAGTGAATTGTATTTCTCACCTGTTTGACAATAATTTCAGAATCGCCGAATACTTTCAAATATTTCACTTTAAGGCCAATTGCTTTATACAAACCTTGGACTAGAGCTTCATACTCAGCTGTATTGTTCGTGCATTCAAATTCTAACCTACAGGACAGCATTGTCTTTTCACCTTGCGGGCTCACCAAGATACACCCTGCTCCTGAACCTTCGTTAGATTTAGAGCCGTCAAAATATAAAGACCAAAATAAAGAAGTATTAACAAGATTATTTACAGTTTCCCCAGTATCACTAAAACATCTTGACCTATCAGTTTGTGAATAGTTTTCAATCTGTGATGTTAAACTGTTTACTGAGAAAGGGGATGATTGGGCAGTGAGATTTCCAAAAAATGAATCTGATGAATAATTTCCCAAGATGTTGTTATTAAATGCAATTGGTTGATTTTCCTGTTCAAAATCTGTTACAGTATGGGTCATGTGTTTCTCTCGATTGATTTTTATTTGATTTGGCTTTCCTCCATAAGGTAACCACATGTGAGACCAATCGGTAGAAATATATCCGTGGAGCTTTTCAGACCAATCTCTACTTAAAATCAACCCATAAAATTCAGGTATATCAGCTATTAAGATATGAATTCGTTGAACTACCCGTGGATCAGCTGTTAACCTGATAGTTACGGAGTTAATCTCTCCTAAAACCTGGACCTTGCTTCTGTCTAACTGTACAATGTGTATGGAAGACTTTTGGGGTTCTATGTTCAGTTTAGAACAAACTGAAGCTGGCATTATATTGGATGATGCCCCTGAGTCAATCAAACAATTGTGTAGGTTTCTGTTGTAGATCTAAAAAGTCAAAAGGAAGGGTGGAGTGTGAGAATTTGATCTATCCCCAATCAGGACTGAATCAGTAGCTTCTATCATACCAGAAGGTGGTTGACCAGAATCATTTGCAGCTTTAGCACTGGGAAGAGGTGAACAGGGAACAACATTCAATTCTTTGAGAAGCAATTTCTGTTGATGTTTTAATTTGCTAAGTTCAAACATAGTTATGTTTGCCTTAGTTTTCTTCATATCATCAACAATATTGTAATCCATTGAATCAGATACTACTAATGTTTTGGATGTTGGAAGAGTATTTGAAGTTGAAGGTGGGTTTTGGGGAACTGCTGCGGGTGATTTCTTTGTAGGTACTTTTTCTTTTGTTGTAGCAGCACCTGCACTCCGTTTCTTTGAAGTTGTCTCAACAGGTTCGGGAGTACCTTTACTCCTAGTAGAGACAGGTAAAGCTTCTTCATCATTATCTGTATCGGAGTTGGGCAGTATGAAATCCCACATACCATGACATTCAACAATTTCTTCTTCATTATCAGTTGATGAGATTGTTTCCTCTTCTTCCTCTTCTTGATCCGATTCTGCATAAGATACGATATTTGGCGGTTTTGATTCGGTTTTCTTATAATTCTTGAAGGGCCTCTTGGTTGAAGTTTCAGCTACTTGTTTCTTAATTTCAATCATTTCATTTGACATAGTCTTGAGAACTTTTTGGAGGCCTTCCATATCATATGGATCTTTTGAGATTTTCTTCTTTGAGTCTTCTTTGAATGAAACTTTTTTGGTTTTTCTTTCCTCAAGAGCTGCTTTCTTTTCTAGAGCATTAATACGTTTTTCCACAGCAAGTGCTTCTTTCATGTTTTCAGCAAGTGTTGGTTTTGCGGCCCTGTCCACAAAAATAGCTATATTGGCAGGTAGGGCAGTAATATACCACTCACTTCTGATTTGTTCACTTGGTTTGGAAGTCGTTGGGATTTTATTCAAAAGTTTATTGAAACGAGCATTAAATTCTTTAATGGGTTCCCTATGCTCTATCCTAAGATTGGAGAGATCATTTATTAGTGTAGCTAAAGATCTATCGTCTCCATACTTAGTGAGAAACTGCTCTTGGCAAATGTCCCAACTGGTAATAGAATCAGAAGGCAGGGAAAAATACCAGGATCCTGCTGATCCTTGCAATGTATAAGGAAAAAGCCTAACAACGACATCTTGCTCAGTCACTCCCTTCAAATTAACTGCTAACATGAAGTTATTGATATGTTCCTAGGCTTGGGTTCCATTTTCTGGATTAAACTTGGGTAGCCATTTTTCAGGAGCATCGGGTAATGCATGTAATGGTGCGGGCATATTGACTGCACCCGGTCTGGTCCATGGATCTGCCATTGTAATACCAGTGGTGGATGATACTACTGTTGAGATTCCAGATGTCTGGGAAGGAATTAATATTGAGGAGTGATCAGGTTGAGATGTTGAAGTTCGCAATTCCTGGTGAAAAATAATATGTAATGAGGAAGTGGATGGTTGACTTCGCACTGGGGAAGATGAGATGGAAGATGTGGATGAAAGTGCTTCACTGTCAGAATCTTCAGTATTTTTCTTTGCCTTTTTCCTTTTAGGTAAAGGAAATTCAATAGGTTCAATACCGAGCTTTTCACTCTGAAGTCTAGTAAGAGGGTGAGGTAGATTGAATTGCGAAGTCTCACTGCTTTGAGATAGCTCAGATTTCTGTGGTGAAATCGAGAAGCTCTGAAGTTTCTGGATGAGAGACTGAACTTCAGGAGATTCAAGACTTAATTGTTCTGAAGTATGGTGGGTTTGAGCAGTGATAGTAGATACCTCTTCTTCTTGCTTGGATGCTGGGGAATCAACGGGCAATTTGGAAGTACGAGGTGATGTGGAGGGAGAATTACTCTTAGAATGGTTTGCAGATTTGGGTTTGCTTGCCATTCACAGTTGGTGGCCCTCCTTCTAGCGCCAAAAATGTTGAAGCCTAGAAAATCTCTGCTTCAAACATTGGGGGAAAACCACCCGGTCGGGACCTTAACACAGCTCCTTTTCCGTTTGGGATGGTGGCTCCGACTGGATTTAAAGGACCAGTTTCCTTATAACTAAGTGGATTGAATTGAATGGGTGAAAATGGGACTAAATTGACAAAATAATAAAACTATCTAATCTAAACTAAATGCTGATAAAGAAATTCTAATTTTAACCCGGGTAATAATATGTGAATACAACTTAGGATTGTTTCAATCTAATAATAACCATGAAAATGTATTATTAATTAAATTGAAATGTGCGGAAACGAATAAAGATAACTCTGTTTAATAAATTAAACAGAGTTATATTAGCATATTGCATTCATCATCATATACCATTCATATATGTATCTAAATGATAATATTCCAATTATACTCAGAAATGATAATATAAAGAGGAAATATTATGAAAATCAAATATATAAATGATAGCAAATTCTTCAAACGAATACCACATAACAGAGACAATTAACAATGAACAGATAAAAATACCTCATTCATATTGCAGACTGTCAAACGAAGTATGATACTCTGATCTAGTAACTCCGATGTAAAATTAACTCCAAAGGCACAAAAATGCAACACTTCAAAGATAATTTGAGCACAAAAATCACCAGATGTGATCTTTCATAGAAATATAATAAGGAATGAAGTACAGAAATGTTAGCTCCAAATCCTCAAAATATTACAACTTCCGATCCCTTTCTAAATGCATGAGAGGGATTTAAATAATAAAATTACATAACAAAATCCTAATACTACTGCTACAATCTATCAATTTAAAACTGAAATGCTATTTTGAATAAAACTGAGTCATTGTTTTTCTCCTTCGCTTGATGAAGCCAAGTTGCAAATGTTCAACATATCTCGGAGTCTTGGTGGATGACTCATCTCAGTATGCAACTGTCCAGCATAGGTGGCATCAGAAAATTCTGGAATTAGACAATCAACAGCGTTTGATAGAAGTTTGATAGCTGTCTGTTGATTGTTTGGCTTGATCACATAAGTCCACATACTATCCCAGGATATAGATTGAAGTCTGCCGATTTGTTGACTTTTCCTTTCCATTTCTTCTCTCCACCTGTCTTCAGTTTCTTTTATCTTTGGCAAACTGCCAGGAATACAGTCTGAAATGAGATTAATTGAATATAGGTTGTCATTTATGAATTGCGTGAGATTGTTCATTATATTTCTAGCCCTTGATATTGCTCTATCAGATTTCATTAATTGATGTTCCCATTCTGTAAACAGGATTTCTTTGTGTTTTTCCTCTATCCTAGGAAGATTTGCTTCTTTTCCCTTTTCTGTATCCTGCCAGGTGAGAAACTCATAAATCTTTTCATCGGCATCATCTATTTCTTGTCTAAGAGTTATGATAGTTTGGATCAAAGATGAAGTAATCTCACAAAAGGGTTCTGCTTGTGACAGTTTTGAGCAAAATTCGATTAAATGCTGAGTCAATAATTTATTAGCCTCAAGGGCTTCCGATTTGAATTCATTTAACTTTGGATAATCTTTAAACTTATCCAAAGTTGCTTGGAATTCTTTTTCTTGAGTCATTTTTGCCTTTTCCTCATTTTGTAACAGACTCTGCAACTTAGAAATTTATTCATTTAGCTGCTTTTGTTTGCTTAAAAGCTTTTCATCAACCTTCTTCTTTTCTTCAGCCAGCTGTTTCTCCAATTATTTAGACCTGAATATCTGATCCTGTAGTTGTTGCTGTAATTGGCTGATCAGCTGCTGATTCTCCTTAGCTTTTTCTTCCAGTGAAGTTATGTGAAGATCTTTCTGAGTTATTAGTTGAGAAACTTCTACAACTTTATCAACTGTTGCAGCACTATAGGCTCCTGTATATTGTGACAATTTCGTAAGGTCTTCAAATGGATTCATTTCACTGTTATTATAAACAATATTCATAAACTCCTCTGATGGAGTAGAGAATATGCCCTGTTCTGCTTTTCTTTTCTTTCTTTGTCTCTTGACAACAACCTTATGTTTAGGGCTGTAGAATACATCCAAAGGAGGGATTTCCTCACATTTTAATACAATATGACCTGTAGGATGTTCAGGAATGATTTCAACCTCCTGCTCTATTTGTTCTGAACCTTTATCCTGCAATCCAAGCTGTTGAGCAAACTGATCATATTGATTTAATAGCCGAGAAGAAATATCAAGATTAGTGGAAACCGTAATCTCCTTAGTTATTTCTTTTTCTTTCTCTTTATCTATGCTCTGCTTGGTGCTTTTGTCATCTGATCCATCCTTTTGATTATGCACCTCATCATTGATATTTGTACATTTGTCTATCATTTGAGCAGTATTCCCTTTTGGGGCACCAGGTTTGTCAATAGTGACCACTTTTTGAGAATGTACAACCCACTGTCGATGTACTCGATCGTGTAATGATTTTGGCCGGGTAGACGTTTTACCAGCATTTGCCTAGATGTACCTTCGTCTCTCGATTTTTGGATTTGAGTTCTCACCTGGGTCTAGAGGTACCTCAACAATCTCCTGCTTCTAAATAAGAGAGAAATTTATTTATTTCCTCCTCGTTGAAATGTAGACTCGATCAAGTCAAAAATCCTAGGGAAAATTATCTAATGATGGGCATTGTAGTCTGCCTATCATTATTCCTGTTCCGACACACCAAACCCAGCAAATTGAACCTATAAGTGCTGACATTTAAGTCACACATCTTTTGATCACACTGCCTTCTCAGGAATGGTTGCAAATTTGCATAATGCCTCCTTGTCTTGAAGACTTCTCCTTTCTGAGATGCTGAAGAAATCATTTAGAGTGAAATGACCACAATTGAGTGGGAATTGAGGCCACATTTTCTTCTTACTGTTGTTCAAAGACCTGGATATACCTTCAATTGTCAATCGATAAGAAACTTCTTGAGCGAGAAGTTTGTCTGGAACAAAAAGCGGAAGAACATGCGGCTCCACTATACTACCAAAAACCCTGATGTAAGTAAATTTTTCCTCCCCAAACCAATCTCCGATTGCGGACAGGTCGGCTTTAGCTTTATCAGAAATCCTAGGGGGAAAGCGATTAAAAATGGTTTGGAAAACGGGAATGAGGAAGCCATGACAGATTCTATATACATTAGCTTGGAAATGACTCTTCCAAAGCAATTTATGATAAATATGGATTTGAAGGGGGTTATCGGGAGTCCATTTCCATCCAAATAAGGGAAATTCAGAATTGAAACAAATAGCATCAAGAATATAGGCACAAAAGAAAAAGGGCGTAGAATTTCCAGCATCCTTTTCTTGTCTGTACTCAAGGATCCTATTGGCCATTCTATCAGAAAGAATAACAGCCCAATCCATAATGTCGGAATTCACAGATGCTAGGATTAAGGGGACCATTTGTATAGAAAACCTAGCTGAATTATCATTTCCAAATAACCTACACATCATGGCAGCTGCATAGGAATATGGAGGCAGAAGAGAATCTACAGAATACATACCGGATGCTTCATTTCGGTGCTTCTCTGGGTTTTTCCTCAAATTTCTGATAGGGTCGGATTGGACTTTGTTATCATCAGCAAATTCTTTGATAAATTCCTTGTTATACACCTTCTGTGGGTCTGGAAGGTGGTACATTGCTTTCAAGTCTTCTACTTTAAACGAGCCGAAAGGCACTCCGGATGCTGAAATAAACATTCTATCTTTTATCTTTACACTGTCAATAATCCATCGAACTGCATCATAGTAAGGCATGATGCTTGCTCTAGCTGCAATTCGATGCAGAAATGAATTTGCAAGTGTTCTTTCGTTGATGTCAGAATCGGAATCCGAGCTATCCTCGTCTGGAACTGATGCCTTCTCCACTGTGACCGTGGGGTCTAATTTTTCCAACAGGTTGTAGACTGTGTCCCATGTCATTTTTCCAAGACCTTGGCATGATGTATCTGTGACTAGCCTTAGCTTTACGGGCTTTTCTTTTGAGACTGTAGGAGTCTCGGCAAACTTCACTGGTAGAACAGTCTTATTTCTTCTTCCTTTTTTTGACATTTCTACGTCTGCTACCGCTTCTCTTTGTCTGTGAATGAAAGAACTTGGTGTTCTTTGGCTCTGCAAGACAATAAACTCTCAGTCGTGCTCAACAAGTCATTCAAACGGAATGATTTATGAATTTATGGTTTTCATTCATTTGTTTCGTATATTGCGTAAATGCTCCTTTTGGGTCACACTTAAGTATTTAAAACCAAATCACAAACCATATTCATTTGATTCGTTATTGAATGCCTTCGTACCAAATAAAGATTTGGCGCTTGTGATATATTAATATATTCAAAAAATCTTCGTATGCAAAATAGATGAATCGCATCGGAAGTTTTCAAATGGCAAATGAGCATCACAATACGTTTATCCCGATTGATCGATTGCGATTGCAGATCTTTCCGATCTCTAATGGTGGGGTCTACCATATTTTTTAAACAAATGTTTGATTTTTTTTTAAAAGAGTTTATTATCAAATGCACATCGGATCGGGGAATTTCAACTAAGCGTAAAGAGTTTTTTAAAGATTGTCCCGATTAATCGATTGCGATTGACCGCATCGCATCGGAAGTTATATTTGACTGTTTTAAACTCTTAGCGATTTAAAATTTTCCGATTGGACTAATCGCATCGGAAGATTTGAAATGGGCATATGAAATTTCTTTTGAGGGTTATCTCCGATTCTCCGATTGCGATTGAACATTTAACTTTGATCTGTTTTTTATGATAATGCCTTGTATATTAGATCGGACCATAAGTTTTTTTGAATGTTGAATATGAAATTTTTCAAAACAATGAATTTTATTTCTAAGTGTTTTATTTCTAAAAAGAAAGGGACCCTATTTCTAAATTTTATTTCTAAAGTTTAGAAAAAGGGAGGGGTATGTCAAATATTTCACCTACCATCAAGGTGAACATAACTCAAAACCCGTTGAAGGTTGAAGAAATCTTGCTGGGGGCAACATGCTCTCTAGAAGATGTAACCTCTTATACCAAACTATTACAAGAGTATAGAGATATCCTCACTTGGGACTACTCAGAAATACCTGGTCTTAGTCCTACTATCATAGAGAACCATATTGACACTTGGCCAGACCTCACCCCATTTTGCCAAAAACAACGTCAACTACACCCATCCAAGGCAGAAGCAATAAAATGAGAAATATACAAGCTTCACAAAGCCGGGTTTATCTACCCCATCGCTTATACGTCTTGGGTTTCCAACCCTATTATCATCATGAAAAAATAGGGAACCATATGCATTTGCACTAATTTTGGGGATTTTAACAAAGCTTTTACTAAAGACAACTATCCCACCCCGTTCATTGGCCAAGTTATCGATGCTTGTGCCATCCACGAGGCCCTATCCTTTATGGATGGGTTCTCCGGCTACAATCAAATCCAGATACGCCATATAGATCAGTACAAAACTGCGTTCACCACTCCCTAGGGCACATTCGCATTTGGCCTAAAAAATGCCAGAGCCACCTTCCAGAGGGCCATGAATTACATATTTCATGACTTGGCACACCTCATCCTCGCCTACTTGGACAACCTCACGGTACGCTCCAAGAAGCGTTCCAACCATCTCGAGGATCTGCGATTGGTATTCCAAAGATGCTGCTAATACAACCTGCGCTTAAACCCTCTTAAGTGCGTATTTTGTGTCAATGCAGGGAGACTGTTAGGTTTTATTGTGTCCCAATGAGGGATTCAAGTCAACCCTTTAAAGGTCGAAGCCATTAAAGAATTCCCCCCACCTTGAACCCTCGGGCAGCTCCAAAGCCTACAAGGAAAGGCCAATTTCCTAAGATGCTTTGTCCCAGATTATGCCACCTGTGCTCAAGGGTTCTTGTGCCTCCTCTACCAAGACATCTCGTTTAAATGGGATGACCATGCCCAACAATCATTCGATGCGCTGAAAGAAACATTATCTTCAGCACCACTTATCAGTCCCCTGGACTACAACAAAAACTATATCCTATACCTGTCAGCCTTCGACTCCACATTGGCTAGAGTTTTGGTTCAGGAAGGCCCAGATGGGAGGGAGCACGTAATCTATTACGTCAGCAAAACCTTATGAGGCCCAACATTAAGATATGAGCCTAAAGAAAGAACTTCCCTAGCATTAATCCACGTAGTCCAAAAACTTCGCCACTACATCATCTTAAAAACTACCACGGTCATAGCAGATACTAATCCCATCAAGTACATGCTCACGTGCCAACTAATGAACCACAAGTATGCCTGCTGGATAGTCATTATCCAAGAATACGACTTGCAGTTTTGCTCCCCCAAAAGTAAAAAGGCACTTTCCCTAGCAGAGTTCATTACCAACCTCCCAGGAGATTCCAAAGGATCACCAGTAAATGATTTGCTACCAGATGAACATCTTTTCCTTGTAGGAACCGAAGACCCTTGGTATGGGGATATTCTCCTATTCCTACGAACCCAAAATTTTAGACCTCACCTCATGTGAGACGACTGTCAGCGCATACACCAGCAATCCCCTCGATACCTCCTCATGGGAGATGTCTTATAGAGAAGAGGCATCGATACAATCTTACAAAGATGTCTTACTCACAAGCAAGCAAAGAAAGCCCTGAATGACTACCACGCAGGTGCTTGCAGTGGCCACCTATCCAGAATGGCTACCACCCAAAAAATTCCTACGGGAAAAATATTTTTGGCCTTACCTGTTTCACAACTATATCACAACAGTCAAACGATGCGAGCGGTGAAAGCGCTTTACCCACAAAGAAAGAGCACTACCAACTCCTCTGCACCCTGTCATTGTAGCCAGCCCCTTCTGTAAATGGGGAGTCCACTTCATGACTTGTAAACTGGCCTCGTTAGGAAACCATAAATACATCATCGTGGTGGTCGATTATTTCACCAAGTGGGCCGAGGCCATGCCCACATATGACAACAAAGCAAAAACCATCTCTCGATTTCTGTTCAACCACGTGATCGCCCGATTTGGCATCCCCAAAGAGCTAGTTTCCGACCACGGAGAAAATTTTGAAAACAAAGTCTTTGAGGAACTATCTCATCATCTTAGATTCACCCACGAATTCGCTTCACCATACTACCTCCAATCCAACGGACAGGTAGAATCCATTAACAAATTACTCAAAACTCTGTTACAATGCATGGTGAATAACCACAAAACCAACTGGGACCACATGGTCTTCTCTACCCTGTGGGCATACCACACGGCTGTAAAGACATCCACTGGTTTTACTCCCTTCCACTTAGTATATGGGATTGAAGCCATGATTCCCATAGAGCACGATATCCCAAAATTGCACGTCGCCATCGAACTCCTTGATGACACCCAGCCTCTAGAACAACAACTAGTATAAATAGAGCTAGTTGACAAAAGTCAGCTGCAATCGATCCAACACAATGAGGCCCATAAGATAAGGGTGAAAGCATCATTTGATCGCCACATCACCCCTTGCTCATTTACCAAGGCAGAGTCAGTCCTTCGCTACAATGTCGTAAAAGAGGCCTGAGGGTCAAGAAAATTCAAAACCTTGTGGAAAGGACCCTATATCATCAAACATTGCCTCCGACAGGGGGCATATATCTTGATAGAATCGGACGGGACCTACCTTGCTAACCTCGTCAATAGCCTTTACCTCAAGAAGTTCTACCCATAAGAGCCCCAACAACCCTTGTCCCCTAGAGTTAGAGTACACAAAAGCCCCTTTCACAAAAATATTTTTGACCCAAGGACTTATGTAAAAAATGCGCTCAAAGTGCCACCATGGATCACCAACTCGAACCCTATTTCGGATTTGTTGATGGAGCATCAGGATGGTCTCAAAACTTAGTTGCAGTCGCCTGGGTCATCTACAACCCTAACCGATCACCACTGTGTTCAAACGGCATGTGCATTTGATCAACCAAAAACAATCAGGCAGAATATGACAATGTCATTGGACTTATGTGTGATGCCCTCGATCGAGGCATTCACCATATGCATATCTACCTTGATTCCTAGTTAGTGGTATCTCATCTAAACCAAACATTTAAGACCAGAGACACACACCTATTTAGAAAATATTTACGTGCCAAAAGATTAAGCAGAAAATTTTATCACATAACATTTTCACATGTATCAAGAGATAAAAACCAAGCAGCTGATCACATAGCTAATAATATCATAGGCTGGAATGCATTGCGAATAAATCATCATCCATAAAAAACAAAAACAAAGATATCCATTAGCATAACACAAAAAAAATAAACCGTAATAAATAGCACACCATGTAGAGTCGTAAAAAGATCTCTCATATATATATATATATATATATATATATATATATATATATGTATGTATGTATCTGAGTACAAAAAATAGGGTCACTGTCCCACTAGCCATCCCAAAGATACATAGGTTGTCAAAAGTAAGGGAAGCATCCTCATAACGGGTGCTTTCCATATGTACAAAACTACTCTAGGGGGGTGCCCCCTCAAGAGGAGCACCTGGACCCACCACTGCTCCTGGTGCCACCACCGGAGCTTCTGTCTCCACTGCAATAGCTACCCATCGTAAAGTGGGCCGATAATCCCTGTCACGGACCATCATCGTCTCCGGCCACACCTCCTCGAAGTTGTTCATGAAACATCAAGTAGGCATCCCATAGGAAAAGCAGTCCACTTGACCCCAGAAGTACTCTAGAACATCCACCTGAGTTGTAAGTGTTGTAATTCGCACCTCAACTGCATCTGCATGAGCTTGCTCGGCCACAACCCCAGGTGCAGTCGAGCTGCTACCCTCACCAGAAGGGCCAGCACCATCCCCGCCAGGTCCACTGACACCACCACTCGGTCCACCTGTGCCACCTCCCCCCTGGCCACCACAAGATCGTAGCAGAGGATCATGACCCACCAGTCAAGCCACCAGACGACCTACCTCACCAACATCTGTAGGAGTAAAAAAAAAAAAAATGTCAGTGTCAATAACAAAACACACAAGTACACAAAAACTCAAAAAAATGCAGAAAAATATAGCATATACCTGCAGGAACCCAAACATAACCCAAAGGGGGACCAATATTTGGATCACCCTGAAAGTACATCCCCACATACGGGTATGGCAAAAACATCTGTGGGTTGGCCGCAAACCAGGCCTCTATCCTGTTGTTCCAATAATGACCCACCATGCCACCACCACTGCGCAGCATCACCGGAGCCCAGCTCCTCATGCGTGGCTCCTGCGCCCCCCCAATAGGCACCGCCACAACGGGCCTTAGAAGCACCACCCTCTCATACATAATGCTACACAGGATGCTAGCGTACACAAATGATTTCGATCCATGTTGGACCCTATTCAGTTGCGACACCATACCATCAAAAGAAAAGAGGGAAAAATAAAAAAAATGCCTGCCCCTCAAGCGACGTAAAAGTCCCACCTACGGAACCCATGCCCGATGTGGAGAAAACAACCCCACTAGTCGCACAATAATAGCCAAAGCAAACCGCTCGACCACATCTGTCACTGATGCAATATTAATGCACCCCTTAGTCATAGGCACACCACCGCAATGCCGCTGCCGGAATTTGTCTAGGTTCACTCTCCTAGCAAAGAGTGGATACCTCATAGCCACACTCTACGGTAGTAACCCGGTCATGAAGTATATATCCATCTCCAGATGGATAATCAAGTTCGTCCCCCTTAGTACAAAAATATTGTGCCTCCTACCCCAATGTTGTATAATATAACGTAATAGTTGGTCCTGAGACCGAAGGAACTTGTTCTCAGCAAACTTCAGAAGGTGCCATGCAACCAACTAATGGCATGCCCTAGCATCAGTAGCTAGAGCGGTCTGAATCTTGAGCCATTCTCACTCTCTCCACACCAACCTGCCAAGAAAAATAGGCACCCATCAGTACAGAGAGAAAGATCAAAACAGATAAAAAACCCAAGTTTTTCTGTCACCTTGCCCTTTGCATGCCTGTCTCTCAGACAAGTGCGCCCTTGCGTGCCTATTTTCTTCACAAGCATGCCCTTGCGTGCAAAAAATAGGGAACAACATGCCCTCGCGTGCCTGTCCCTTAGAAATGCGCACAAGGAGGGTGCTGCTTTGCCTAGATCGCCCGCGCAATATAGGGAAAAAAGTCCCTTTAAGGTCGTAAAAACCCAATTTGTATGGCCCCCCAGCATTGTCAAACTGAAAAATTGAAATGTAGGACGTCATGAAAGTTACCTTGGCATAATATCGCTAATCCCTAGTACACAGGATGACTGCAAGGGCAAGAAAGGCTCTGCAATCACCTCTGATCTCCCAAAAATCAGCAAGTACAAATGAATTATATTAGGGCCATTACCCCATATTTATCACCCTTTACAAAACTTTAGGAGTCCATAACAGGAGATCATAAGGTCCATTCTGCAAACCACAAGTTGCACCATCATTAGTACACCATGAAAAATGAAGGCAATGCCACACATTCGCTTTCCAGAATAAAATAAATTTTTAGTGCCGACACGTATGCACCCTCCCATCTTCCTTTATAATTTCATGTTTTTCAATAATATTTAATGAAAAGAAGATTCTTTCACTCTAGGTAGTTGTTTTTTGCAGGAAGAACCCGCAAACCATTCACAACACCATGCATTGAAAGTTTCGGAGTAGGTATCATTCTACCCTAGCATGAAAGAGTCCCAGAAAACTTTGCATATCCTGACATCATTTCTCCATCAAAAAGAAACCACAGGGTCCTCATACTCGACCGTGTTTATCACCACCTCACCCTACATATGATAAACGTCCAAGTTGGTTGGTAGAGCCTCCCCTCCATGGTGCTCGTCACCCAGAGTAGACCATATATTACTGCACAAGTGATGCCATGTCCATACCATTTCAGTCTTGGAAGTACCTCATGCCCATCCATCTATCATGCATAAGGTCAAGTTTTCCATTGAAACTCAAAACCCCCTTCCCGGATGACCAAGTTGTAGAAGCAGGTTGAAAGTGCACCTCCACGCATTGCATTTGGCCCACCATACCTCCATCAGCATAATCCCATCTGTGACATTTTCCGCTTCATCAACCCTGCACATGAGACCAACCAATGGGACCCATACCCCCAGCAAAACACTGTCCTCACACCTATAGTGAGCGACCCCCTTTTTCATGTTTTGGGGTACCCATCTCTATGTTTTGTACAAATGAAACCCCATTATTTTATTCTTTTTGTAAGTGAACAAAAACCGCAAACGATGCCCTTCACCATTTCGCCCCCATATTTCACCTTTTCCCCCATGGTAGCAATCCATCATTCCCCTTGGTCGGAGTATTTCACCCCCATGCACGCACCATCATGACATTCATAGCCGGTCCACACCCACCCTAGAAGTCCTACTGACTCCAGGGATTTTCCCTTCAGAAATAACTATGACTGCTGCCAAGCTGCTAAAGTATACTTCAATCTCGAGGCATTGAATCCCCATCAACCATTTTCAATCACCTCTCACCAACCTGCCTATGTTAAACCCATTACTTCTAGGTCCCTGACCCCTCAGGTCGGTGACCCTTGGTTTAGTTAAAGGATTCTTTTTTTTCGACCTCGACACCTCTTTTCCAAAAAAGAATCAGTACATTGGATTACCTCTCCCCATGTAAAGGGGTATCCTTGAGTGGCACTGTGGGAGACATCATTGTCCACAGATGTCACCGATCCTCCTAACATTCAACTACAACAAAAAATTTGATGTCACAATGGTATTGTACCTTATAGCCATTGCACTTTGATCATATTTTTCGAAGACCCGTGCCTCCATAAGCATCTTTGACAACACTGCTTACACGGGAAGGTCCCAACCAGTACATATGCGTACATTGTGTAGTGATATGCCATACCAATATTACGCATATGGGTACCAATTTCCACCTATCTTCAAAGAAAAAAATCCCCTATGGGCGTTAGTAGTCATCATCAACAACCACCAGCATCACTACCACAGTAGTGGCACAGACAACACATGTATCTGTCAATTTTGTTTAACTAGCCATAGCATCATGAGCATGGGACATGCCCACATCGTTGAAATTTTGTAAATATGTTGTATATTTTTTCTGCTTGCAGGGGGTGCCTTAGGCCATGGTTATCTCGGAAATGGTGCAAGGTGTTGTCAATTCCAAAATTCACGTAGGCCTCTCTCTCTCTCTCTCTCTCTCTCTCTCTCTCTCTCTCTCTCTCTCTCTGCGTACGATACACAAAAGAAACGATAATGTATTTCGGCTATACAATTTTTCCTAGACCTCACACATTAGGGGGAAACTGTTAACACTGGAAAATAATGCAGTAGAAGATGACAACAATTAAGGTCAAGCCTATGGATTTACAGGGAAGGAACACATTATGGAATCAAGAAGTATTTAAAATCTCTAAGGTTTTGAGAAAATCAGATTTGAACTAGTCATAAATGCTGAATTGCATGCTTTATCCTTCAAGAAGAGCACCCTCTGCATGCCTTTTTTCCTGATAAGCATGAATTCTTGGAAATGGTAAAAAGTCGCTTTCCAAGGCCACACCAAGCAAATTACAGTTACTCCTTATGTGAAAGCCATCTAAGGATAGCCACCAGCACCTCCTTAGACACCATGTGAGCACACAAAAGAATATTTGAGCACACAATGGAATCATACCTCTCCCTTGGGTCACTATCTATCATGTACCAAGGGAGGGAAGGAGGATTTGAAACTCACCTATATAAACCCACCAAGAGATGAAGAAATGGTAATCACATTGTTATGCTGGCCAAAGTTACCCAAGCAACACCAGCAATGTGTGACCCAGAGCTGGAGCTAAAGAAGACTCTATCGTTGGCCACCCAACATCTTAGTCCACCATAGCAGAGAGAGAGAGGGAGACTGCATCAAAGGTAGACCTTGGAAGACAACATGCTTGCATCAGGACCTAGAGCCATTGCCTAGGGACCCTTTGGCAAGTGGGTAAAATTTCTTCTCCATTTCAAATGTTTAATAAGAAGAGGCCATCAAACCATTGTTTGCATTATTATCGTTTTGACTCTCTTTATAAATTTATTATATTTGTGTTTTAGTTTTAGTTTAACCAGAGCATACTTTAGCATACTGTTTTTCATTAAATTTTATTATTTTGAGTTCCCCCACTTTCTGCATTTTACCAATAGTTTAAAGAGTAGACCACACTCTTTAAGCTCATGCGATTTTGTACACTTGTGCAACAAATCCACCACAACAGTCCCCACCAGACCTTTTATGTATGGCAGAATCATCGAGTCGCCCTTGTTTAGAGCATATGAGTTGAGTCATCATCGCATCTGGAGTCTATCTCAAGTCCTTTTGTATCCCGCTATAGTTCTCCATCCTTCAGTGCTTGATTCCTCTCTCGTGTCACACATTGTGGCCTTTAGGCCTACTGTCCCCTATCCCCTTTGATGTTGTGTCAGTTGCTTCCAAGTCATCCATGCCCTTCATGTTCTAACAAGGGAAGTCGCCAGCCCACTACTCAGTACCCCCATTCCACTATCATCCCTGGTGTCAGTCTATTAGTCGCTCGACTATTTTCTCTCGTGCCTTAGTTGAGGACCCTTTATTGCCTCACCTATGGTGGACCTCCTTCTATCAACATCAGCTCATTCATTCCAGAAGACAGATCTAGAGGTCTATGTACCTTGTTTCCAGCTTCCACTCTTGTTTGGTGCCTCAGATCAAGCAAAGGGACCCCTTATTTCCCTTTGACTTGATTGATTCTCAGCTCCAGCTCCTTACGGCATGATTAGGATCGATATACTTTATGGTTCAGTGATGCAACAGATTGTACCAATGATTGCCAGGTGTGTGTGAGATGTTTTAGACCTCATGAGGAGGTGTCCCTTCAGGTAGCCCCCCACATGCCCATATGACCTATTCATTACAGCCTTCGATGTAGCTCCACAGATTTGATGGTTCCGGCCTTAGCCACGTGCAACACATTTTAGTTTGCATGTATCATTCAGATTTTCAGAGCCTTCTCCTATTTACAGGGTCTCTTTGATTGTACTTATATCTCATGTACTTATATATTATTTTATAAGTCCTAGATGTTATCCCACACATATTAGCTATGTGGGATCCATTATCTTTTTTTTTTCTTGCACATGTTCATGCTATTAGGTACTATATATTTCAGTACCTTGTTTACTGGATGCATTATTCTTTGCACTTTGTCTCGGCGGGCATAGGTATGACTCCCCTACCTCTTGTAGCATAGGTACCCACCCATAAAAGAGACTTATCACACCTATAAGTCTCACCTCCTCAGGGTATTTTCCTTTAGCGCTTTGGTCCTTTACAACATACTTCAGTCATACGATTAGCTCGTAATGCTCGCACGCTGGGGGCCAATCCGTTACACCAATATTTGATCATCTAATATATTACTATTAGATGGACTGAAGTACACCATGTAAGACCAATTTTACCCTAATTAAAATTTCTTTCACTATGAAAAATAACTTAGTAATACTTAATTTATTAAGATGTTTATGGTCTAAAGAGGAAACCCCATGAGGAAATATTGAATAAATCCATTTTTGTTTGATTTTCCTCAAGGATTAATTAGTTAAACAAAATTTTAATTAATATTCTAGGTCATATTTAAGCCAAAACAGGAAAATTAATGAGATAAATCATTATTTATCTTATTGTTTTCTAGGAATAATTATTTAAACATTATTTAAATAATATTCCTTGTTAAATTTGACTATATAATTTATAAATAATTGAATAAATCACTATTTATTTAATTATTACTCAGCCACATCCTTAAAATAATAAATAAATCATTTATTTATTTATTATTTACAAATAAAGGGATTTGATGAAATTCAAATTATTTTTCCCTCCAACAAATACAATAAAATATTCCATAAATTTTGGATCTAGATTTGGTTGGTAATATTTTTATTATGCACCAATATCTAGAATAACTCAATATTATGTTATAAATAGAAGTTTTTTTCCATTCAATCACTACCTTTTGTTGCCTAAATATCTCTCTCGATCTATACTTTTGTTCTGACTTTAATTCTCCATCATTGTCATATTTTTCTACCATTTTGCTTGTGAGCTCCCTTTGAGTTCCATTTTTTGTTTGAATTTTCTACACTATCAAGAGAGAGAGACCTTATATCTAAAGTTCTGTGGACATACAAGAACCCATCCCATTGAGGGGGACTAGTAACATCTTCTTATGTTCCCTTCCCAGGTGTCATAAATACAAAAATTCTTTAAAAATATTCTTGTCTTGCCTATTGGATGCATGGAGCAACTCTTGCTTTAATTTACTGCTTAATGTCTTTTACTGAATAGATCTAGATTTTTTAGTATTTATCTTGGTGAAATAACTATAGATCTAAAGAAATTGGCATCCATATTTGATGTTAGGGTCGTTTGTTATGCACAACTAAAGTGAGTTTTTTTTGTACGCTTGCGATTAGAATTAATCCTAACAACTTCGACATCCATTGCACTTTAGATTTTGAAGCTCCAAGAGCTATGAAGCTTCACTTAGCCTCCATGAACATTTCCTTTTCCTTTTTAATACTGAGCCTAGGGTCTTTTTATGCCGTATTTCTCACACTTTTATTTTCCATTTTCTTCTTACCTTCTGCTTTATCATCTCATGTCGCAGCTCCATTCCTTGTCAGGATCTTGATGAATTGTTCATCATCCCTTGATTCAGCGATCATCATTTGAAAAATTTGTGTGGGTTGCTGGTTCCTTTTCTCCTTGATCTTCACCATAAGGATTGGAAACTCTTTTATCACATGATCAAAATATTTGCAGTACTTACAGGTTATAGTAGGATTCTAAAAATATCTGCCGTAGGTACTTTTATTTCTGTAGTTGTAACAGATCATCTGGCAACATCCTTGACCTAATCCTCATCCTTGTCCTCGCCCTCATCCTTGGAAGCCTCCTCGACCAATAATCTACTCATGATCCTTGTGTGCATATCCTTCAACTTGCATTCTATAACCATCAACAATGTGTTCCATCATCAAATCATAACTTTGAAATTTTTTCTCATCATGCCTTATTGATTTAAAAAAGTTGCAAAATAGTTTCCTTGGGGTCTGCACATACTTCTGTAATAAATAAAATTGTTCTGGTCGATGATGACCTAAATTTCCACATATCTCACACCATAGGCTTGATCCTTATGTGCTTCACTAGTCAAGTAATCTCTGAACATAGGGAATTTTTCCTTAGAATGGCTCTCTGCTTTGCATTTGATACACCAAACTTCTTGTCTACCTTCTTTTCCCTTCTTGAGATCTTGCAATTCCAAGATCAACTTTCTCGCTGACTTGAAATTTCCTATACTCCTGCATGAGTATCTCCCACCAGAGAAGCTTCCAAATTCTTTTCAATTTACAAAGCTTCACGTTGAGTTGCTATTTTCTATTGTGTCAAGGGTAACTTGATATGAGGCTGAAGCTCAGCTATAAACCATTCCTTGTGCTATGCTGGGTGTATGTCAAAGATTACTTGTACCATTAACACCTTTAATATTTGAACCAACTCCCATACAACTTCATTAGTCATTTGTTTGATTTCATTCTACCCCATAATGCATTGCGAATCAGACTTCAGCTTCTTGGATTCTAATACCAATGCTTTCTTAATGTCATCTAATGAAGCAACCTGATTAGTCATAGTATACTGCATATACCAAGTCAACTCTCTTTCGCGCAATTCCGTGATGAGTTGCACTTTCTTTACGTCCTCATTAGTAACTTTTCTTTCTTTCCATACTTCATTAGCTACAAACTAAAACTGCGTAGAATCCTCTAATATGAGTCCTCAAAAAATAGGCAACTTAATCTCATCAGCCATGTTTCTTCTTGGGTGGTTAGGGGGAGGGGGTGGAGGGGGTGGAGGGGGTGTAGTGGAATTAGGGGCAGGGGGATGGGGGGTAAGGGGAGTAAAGGGATGGGGAATCTCAGAGGTTCCCTGATTATTCTTAGTACCTTGATGTCAGGGGCTAGGAATCACGAGGTTTGTTCTTCTTCACCCTTAGATTCACCTAGCAAGGAAATATAGCCAGTCTCAATAAATTTCTCACAATCTACTCTATATCACTTTCCACTTTGTGCAAACCCAATTTTGGGTTCAAGATTATTCCTTATTTTTCCAAAAATTAATTTGAATGCATTTGTAATATGCCATTTTAACATTTTAATCCACAACTTCAGATAATTTAGATACCTATCTCATGATTCCTTGAAGAATCTTTAATCAGATTTGTTGTAAGATATAATCATGTCTATGGTGAATTCAATGATAAATCTTCCCAGGATACTATCAATCCAAAAATCAATAGCTCTTCAGATGTTGTTGATCGTATCCTTGAGTCGATGTATCAATTTAGGGTGCCATGCAGTAAGATCATCATTTTTAATTAAAACCTTATTCTTAGTCAACCTTCATACACATTCGTATAGTTCATTAGAGAAGGACGTTAATAAAATATTGTGTTGTTCGGTAAACATATACCTATGTGACCAGGATTTAGTCATTAATCATAGATTTTTTTTTTCTTGAGCTGCAAATTCTCGTTCTTCCAGATACACCCAATCTTGTATTTCTGTATTGATCAATACAACCTCCACATGTCACTGAAATAGATCCCAGTCCTGGAAATGAAATGATTTGTTGGATTTTTCAGATTGATCGAGGTTCAGATTTAACTTCACACCAACAAAACCCTAAGACATTGGGCCTTTCAACAATGACCTTCAAGTAGATCAAAGTCTTACCTGAGGTGGATATGGGGTATTATAGAAACAATTTTTTGCAACCTTGAAGGTCTGCACGAGGTGGCTTTACTTCACTTCTCTATGTTTAACCAATCTTCTAACTTGTACATTACTACTGTGTTGTGTATTTGTAATATTCCCAAAAGGGGGAATGCAGTAATACTTAAACACAATATAAGAACTACAACTAAGTAAACAATAAATCTCAAGAGAACATCAGAATTTACAGAGAAGCTGAGCCATTTTAATTATATGGAGATGAATCAGTTATAAAATGTATAGAAAATGGGTAGATCTAGCCAAAGAGATGGTCTATAATGACCATGCAATCATGCTACAACTAGCACTGCATAACTGGTGAGATTACAAGAAGAAATACTACAATGTCCCTTCTTCTGAAGATTCATGTGAACTGCTACAAAAATAAAATGTATATCTAGGGAGCTCAGCAACTCTGATGATGCCAAGATTCAAGATATGGCCAATGTGATGGGTTCCTAAGATAACCCAGAAAGGATTTTCTAGGTCTACAAATTTAGAAAATCACCCTCCTAGGGTTTGATCCTTTATCTGTTGGGATTACATATCTAAAGCTATCTCTGACAAATGGATGGCTGAAATATGTAACAAGGTCATATCTAAGCTTGAATGGTTGATCCCTTCTCTTTATCTACAAGCTAGAAGCTCTAGATCTAACTTCTGAATCCTCCAATGATGATTACAGCTATTGCTACATAACTTCTCATAAAAAATACACTGTAAGGGAAAGAGAGGCTCTATGCCTACTGAAATATACTGCAATAGACTTCAGGATGATGAAAATACTGATGGCAAGGTGAGGGGATGATCCCTCACAGGATTACTAGCTGAAATTCTAGCAACTTCCTTCCTCCTTTGGATCTGCAATAATGGAGAACATAATTTTGGATGGAATTATTGCTACTAGGAGGTCAATAAATTTTGGCCTGATGCCAGATCTGATATGAATATCTGGGAATGTTGATATTCAATCCCAAGGTGATAGGAATAAACCTTCATTGGTTCTCCAGCTGAAATACTAAAGACAACCTCCAACTTCCAAACTAATCTTCAAGAATGTACAATTTCTGAATATGGATGTTCTGCAGAAAGTAGGACAAAATATATGGCACCAATGCTTGATGTAGAATGAATTACAATACTCTTTCAAGAGATACTCAATGAAAGAGGTGGGATTCCTGACCAGGAAAACCCTATGCTAAAAAACACTTGCAATCTTTGCTAAACAGCCCAAGAAAGCAATGGAATGTCACATGACAATTCTAGATCTAAACATACCTCAAAATCAATAATCAATAGCCTACCTTCATTGTTGTCTTCATCTCCTTTATAGTTTATGAGCCTTCCCATTCCTTGGTCCTCATCTAAACTATGTTGTTCATGTGGACAAGATCCTCCATGTTTGACTGTGTTGTATTTCCAAGTCATCCATCATGTCTAGGTGAAATGTACACCCTCCCCATCATGTGGGAATTAATTGCACAAATTCCTCCATCATCTCATCATGAATGCTCCATAATCTTCTATTCGACTCCTTCCAATATCTTAGTTGATTGTATCAACCTCCATGATCAATCTCATTAATGAGAAATGATCTCCAATCCATTCACATTAGTATTTTCTCCACTACCTCATTTATGTATATCTAGGCTTAATTAATCCACATTCACACAATAAAAGTGGATATTTATTCATCATGAGGATTATGGTTCCTTCCACCCTTTTATTTAATTAATTCATTAGGAAAATTAAGAACTCTAATATTCCAAATATGAAGTGAAAATTTAGTAATATTATAGTCCTCCCCGTAAAAATGTTGCTTGACCTCAAGAAACTGCAAAATTAGATGCATAAGACATCCATTTCCCTCCAAATGACATCCACATAAGGAAGGCCTCCTCCATTTGCTGCAATGTGTCATACATGTTTGGTTCCAAAGTTGCTCTAAAAAATGGATAGAGTGATCTCCAACTGTATGGTTTGATGTCCTCCTTCCACCATGAATTACTAAGTAACAACCATATGATGTCCAACATCATCATCAATGCATGAGATACATAAAACATAATGGTTTTTCCCACAAAGTGAATGCTCCATATCACAATACATCTCTTCATCCCATGTTTCATGAAGTACATTGAGTATTGACATGCCTCATCTCTAGCCTTGTTGGTTCCAATCATCATTCCAACGTTATGAAAAATAAGAAATAGAGACATATGGGTAGACCAAAGTGTCAAACCATATTCTCCCAATAACAACCAACACGGCAAAGCCTTCTACTGCCATGCTAGATCATCATGAAAAAAAGTAAGAGAGCCATACTCTCTCAAAATAAGCCACCACAACAATGCTTCTTGTTGGCATGCCAAGTCAACATCAATGAAAATATGAGAGCCATACTCTCTCAAAATAATCCATCTCAGCAATGCCTCTTGCTGGACGATCGCATCAGTCAGTCACCTGTGGGTTTTTTTAGTCAACGATCACATTGCCAAAGATAAGGATCCATGAAAGGTGGTTATTCCATGTCGTGAAACACACGGGGAGCGTTGTTTTATCTAATTTACAACATAAGTTAACTTCCAATGAGATCTCTCCATGAGACCCTCTTCTCATCAACGGCCCTCCAAAACCAATAAGGTTCTGGATCTGCTGCAGGTAGAAGTTTCTCTTTGAGTTGTGAGATGCTCATTGAGAAAGTGTCATCTAGAAAGGAGAAAATTTTTATCATCTGAATATGTCTACCATCTATCATATTTTCCTACATTTCTTCATGAATGAAGTTTCCATATGATTTCTCCCATGAGGAATGGGTCCTCTTCTTCTCACTGTTGCTCATTAACAGTGTTATAGATCTGCAAGGTGATACATGTGCTATCTCAAAGCAAGGCACAATGCTGAACTCATAGCCAACCATTGTACATAGTATCATACTCATCCCATTTTCTGAAACTCCACATTTCAACTAAAGAGGTTGAATGTAGTTCATCCATGACAAACTAGGATGGTTGTTCATCTCTTCCTTGATTATAGCAAGGATCCTTTGTGTAGTGATATAATGCTGCTCCAAATTAGCATGATGTTCTAACCCTTGGTCATGCAATATCCTTGATGTCATGTCCACATAAGTTTCAATAAGAGGTACAAAAACAATATGAGTTGAAAGTGTATGCATACTTTGGATCAACTAAGATTCATAAACATCTTGCAAGAACACAAGAGCTTCCTCTTCCGATGCAAAGGTCTCTCCAACTTCTGGTAAGAGTGATGGCTGCACTTCTACAAGTGTACCAGCGTTGGTATCTGTCTCCTCCTCCTCATGCATCTCATCAATCATGCATGGGGCTCCAAATGTCAAGAACTCAAGACCATCTTGCAAAGATGCAAGTGATCCTCCTCTTGATGTAATCACATCTACAGCTGGTGGTGGCAGAGGCTCCTCCTTTTGAGTGATAATGAGATCATCCTGTCTTGAATCTTATTGCACTATCTCCTTGATGATGGGAGATGTCTCTGGTTTCTTTCTACCATATCTTTCCTTTAGTATTTGAATAAAATCTGCATAAGCAGACACTTTCATGTGTGACAGGTGACTGAACCACCATTTTCTTGCTTCACCCTCTAGGTGTAGCGCTGCAAACTCCACAGCCTCTCTTCATCCCATGTTTCAGAAAGAATGTAAATAATTCTTCCCTCCAAGACCTCAAGGTTCTTGTGGAAGATCCATCAAATGTAGGCAAGAAGAATCTATGCCTCTTTCTTCTATTGTTGCTTCTGGATCTCCTCTCTTCTTTGAGTTGTAGAAACTGTTGGAAAGATAAATTATCCTTCAATGATCAATGATATGAATTTTATTCAGATAGATATTCACTTAGGGTCTCATGCCCCAAGCCTTCATCATATTCAGATCAATCCTCTTTCTTAAAGAAAGTGGTTCTAGTGGAATAATGTGAAGCTCCTTGCTTCTCCGGTCTTCTTTGTTGCTGAAAAGAAGTGTTGAGACCTTCTTCATCTTGAAACCTTCTTGAGGTTTTTCTTTTCCTTTCTCTTATTTCTTCATTGATCTCCTTATAGATATCCTTCATAGATTTAAAAGAAGATGAGGAAAAACATAATCCCTCCATAGAAGATATCTACTATATTCTTTTCTTATGTTGTCAAAATATCCACAAGCTGAGCCAAAGATCATGCTCTGATACCACTATAATATTCCCAAAAGGGGGAATGCAGTAATACTTAAACAAAATATAAGAACTGCAACTAAGTAAACAATAAATCTTAAGACAACATCAGAATTTACAGAGAAGCTGAGCCATTTTATTATATGGAGATGACTCAGTTACACAATGTAGAGAAAATGGGTAGAACTAGCCAAAGAGATGGTCTAGAATCACCCTGCAATCATGTTACAACTAGCACTGTGTAATTGGTGAGCTTACAGGAAGCAATAATGCGTTGTCCCTTTTGCTAAGATGTACATGAATTGCTGAAAAAAGGAAATGCAAATCTAGGGAGCTCAGGAGCTCTGATGATGCCAAGATTCAAGATCTGGCCAATGTGATGGGTTCCCAAGATAACCCAGAAAGGATTTTCCAGATCTACAACTTTTGAAAATCACCCTCCTAGGGTTTGATCCTTTATCTGTTGGGATTACAAATCTGAAGCTAGATATCAAAATTAGATGGATGAAAAATATCACAAGATCAGATCTAAGCTTGAAGGGCTCATCCCTTCTCTTGATCTACAAGCTAGAAACTATAGATCTAGCTTTTGAATCCTCCAATGATTATTCCAGCTGCTACTACACAAATGCTCATAAAAACTACAATGTAAAGGAAAGAGAGGCTCTATGCCTTCTGAAATATGCTGCAATAGACTCCAAGCTGATTGAAATATTGATGGGAAGGTGAGAGAATTATCCCTCACAGGATTACTAGCTCAAATGCTAGCAGCTTCCTTCCTCCTTTGGATCTGCAATAATGGACAACGTAATTCTGGATGGAATTACTGCTGCTAGGAGGTCAATAAATTTTGGCCTGATGCCAGATATGATATGAAGCTCTAGGAATGTTGATCTTCGAGCCGAAGGTAATAGGAATAAACCTTTGTCAGTTCTCCAGCTAAAATACTGAAGACAACCTCCAACTTCCAAATTGATCTTCATAAATGCACAATTTATGAATATGGATGTTCTGCAGAAAGTAGGAAAAGAAACGTGGCACCAAATCCTGATGTAGAATGAATTACAATACTCTTTCAAGAGCTACTCAATGAAAGAGGTGGGATTCCCGACCAGGAACACCCTATGCTAAACAACACTTGCAATCTTTTCTAAATAGCCCAAGAAATCAATGGAATGTCACATGACAATTCCAGATATAAACATACCTCAAAATAAAAAATCAATATCCTACCTTCATTGTTGTCTTCATCTCCTTTATATAGTTTATGAGCCTTCCCATGCCTTGGGCCTCATCTAAACTGCATTGTACATGTGGACAAGATCCTCCATGTTTGACTGCACTGTCTTTCCAAGTCATCCATCATGTCTAGGTGCAATTTACACCCTCTCCATCATGTGTGCATTAATTTCACAACTTCCTCCATCATCACATCATGAATGCTCCATAATCTTCTGTTTGACTCCTTCCAAGATCTTAGTTGACTGTATCAACCTCCATGATCTATCTCATTAATGAGAAATGATCTCCAATCCATTCACATTAGTAGTTGCTCCACTACCTCCTTTATGTAGATATAGGCTTAATTAATCCACATTCACACATTAAAAGTGGATATTTATTCATCATGAGGATTATGGGTCCCTCCACCCTTTTATTTACTTAATTCATTAAGAAAATTAAGAACTCTAATATTCCAAATATGAAGTGAAAATTTGGGAATATTATAGTATTATAATTACTTAGTTCGTCACATTCAGATAGACATAAACCCATTACAGAATAGATAAATTATGCTATTACAATATATACTTGCAACCATTACTTCACATAAACAGATAAACAACAACATAACACATATAGATACATTATATGTCCCAAAACTTCTTCTTTATTAAGATGAATATTTTCAATACATTCATCTTCTCCAAACTGTGCACACAGCTACAAGTGGTTTGCGCACTAATCTACAAACTCTTCCAGGGTCTCCACGCACTCGGTTGCGAAGCCTTCCCTTAAGGCCAAAAAAAACTAAACACAAAAAATACAATCACGTAGACTCGTCAACTATGCATGAATACTACTTTGACACAACATTACATCCCTTTATATATATTTACATCATTACAAGAACATGGTCTATATACCATGGGATGGGTAAAATAATTAACTAAAATTTCGTAACCCATTACAAAAATGAGGGGCTTCGACCCACCTTGAAGTCCCTAGACACTGCGTGGTAGATATAAATTCGTGGTACCGCGCACTCCAGTCCTAAAAATGTTGAATCTTCTACCAAAATTGGACCAATTTGGGTTGCACCCAACATAGCACAATATGAAATTCATGCCAATTTGGGAAACAAGCAAGAGTGTAGTTCACATCCAAGGAGTTCTCTACAACTATACCATTGGAACTAGTGCATACAAATCTATGTAGTCATAAAAGGAATAAAATTGCAAGAGGAGAGAAATATTTCATATTATTTGTTGGTGAGTTTACTGGAGCCACGTAGATTATTATCATGAAGGAAAAATCTAAAGCTTTCAGAAAATTTAATTATTTTAGGGCACTTGTGGAAAATGAAGTTGATTTGAAGATAAAGTGTCTTAGATCTGATAGAGGAGGTGATTACATTTCCAAGGAATTGTATTATTTTTTTGAGGAGCATGGGATCAAGATTCAATACTCCATAGCTAGGACACCGCAAATGGTGTAGCGTAGATGAAAAACGGGCCAGTCCAAGATATGGTACATGCTATGTGAGATGGGGTTGGTGTTTCAGACAATTTTCAGGGAGAAGCAACTCAAACAACAATATATTTGGCCAATAAATTCCTTATTAGGACTAATAGTGACAAAAATGCATATGATTTGTGGAAAGTAATAGAATTTTTTTTTACTACTTCAAAGTATTTGGGAGCAAGTGCTACATGAAGAGAACATATGACAATCTTGGAAAATTTGATTCAAGAGTTGATGAGGGCATATTCCTTGGATATTATTTCAAGAGAAATGGATACAAATTCTACAACAAGATAACCAAAAAGGTAATTGAATTTATTGATGTTATTGTTGATGAATAGTTTCCTAATTCTAATTATTCCAAAGATGTTGCAGTTGTTCATGAATTCATAGAATATTAGGGCCAAGAAATTGTTGACAACAACGAAGAAGAGGAAGAAGGAAGGAAGATATACACCAAAAAGAAGGCTCCACCAAGTCTCATCCAAAAGAAGCACTCAAAAATTCAAATCCTTGAGAACAAATATCTTAGAGTGAAAACAAGGAGGAAGTTGTTGGATAACTTCGATCAAGCACATTTTTCCTTATTGTCTCAAATAGAGGCCAAAAACTTCAATGAGGCTAGAGAAGATCAAAAATGGGTCAAGGCAATGAATGAAGAGTTATATTAGATTGAGAATAAAAATACATGGGACCTTATGCCAAGGACAAAGGACAAAAACATCATTGGAACCAAGTGAGTATTCAAGAAGAAGATAAATGAAGAAGGCAAGGTGGTAAGGAAGAAATCAAGACTTGTGTACAAAGGACATACTCAGGTAGAAGGTATTGATTTTGATGAAAATTTTGCACCTATAGCTAGATTTTATGCAATAATAATGTTTTTTTCCTTTGAATGCTACAAGAAAATTAAAGTTTATCAAATGGACGTTAAATCAACTCTGTTGGATGGTGATCTAGAAGAGGAAGTTTATATAGAATAAATTAAACGTTTTTGATTTGGTGATGATGAGAATCAAGTGTGGAGGTTGAAAAAGTCCCTTTATGGCTTGAAAAAAGCTCCAAGGGCATGGTACACAAAGCTAGATAAACATATACGACAACAAGGATTCAAAAATTTATCCACAAACAATAATTTATATATCAAATTTAAAGATGATAGTTTTCTCATAATTGTTGTGTATGTAAACGATATTATCGTTGGGATGGATTTAGAGGATATGGGACACAAATTTTCACAATAAATGAAAATGGAATTTTATATGTCAATGTTGGGCGAGCTAACTTTCTTCCTTGGTTTGCAAGTTATGCAAGATGATAAAGTAATTTTCATTTCTCAATAAAAGTATCTTAGAGAGAAATTTATGCAATTTGGCATGGAATATTGCAAAAAAGTGTGCACCCATGTGGTAAATGGTTATAAATTGATTAAATATGATGAATCACTAGAGGTAGATCGATTCATGTATCATTCCATTATTGGCATATTATTGTATCTAATTTCTTCTAGACCTGATACTATGCAAGTTTTAGGATTGGTCTCAAGATTTCAAGCTAATCCCAAGGAGACTCATATTAATGATGTAGAAGGATCTTAAAGTACCTTCAAGGCACTCTTGACTATGGATTATGGTATCCCAAATGTAAACATTTCATTTTGATTACTTTTACTAGTGCTGATTGGGCTAGTAGTATTGATGATTTGAAACATACTTCAGGAGTAACTCACTCTTTAGGATATTGTTTGGTTTCTTTGGCAAGAAAGAAACAACGTTATACCTCTTTGTCCACTATTGAATTTGAATATATAGTAGTAGCCTCTGGTTGTACATACATACTATGGATGAATCAAACTCTTCAAGATAAGCATATTGAGTATGAAGAGCCTGTTCCTATCATGGTAAACAACACAAGTGAAATAAGAGTCTACAAAAATCCAATTCTTCATTCCAATACCAAGCACATACTAATCAAATATCATTTTCCAAGAGAAAAAGTGATCAACAAAGTTGTGATATTGGAATTTGTTGCTTTAGATGAACGAATTGTAGACATCTTCACTAAGCCACTTCCAAGGGATAAATTTGAATATCTTAGAGAGAATATGGGTGTTTTTCATTTTCGAAGGAATTGAAGAGATTTTCATGGAGATATATGTTGTATTATGGTTGCCACCATGAGCACTTTTAACTGCAAAAATTGTAAAATGGGTGGTTTTTGTTGCAACTCTTCAGGCGGAGTACTTCATCATTGGCTATGAATCACATTTTTTATGTATTTCCTTATGCCATGTACAACCCCTTTCCATTGATGACAAGGGGGAGAGAGAGTGAGTTGTGTATGTACTCAACTTCAGATTGTTGTATGTAAATGTAATAATTATCTCCATAATATACATTTTGGCATCATTAGAAAAGGAGTATTTTGTTGTAAAGTTTGTGTTTCCATTCATGTCACCTATTTTAAGTCATGTATTCATGAGTCACTATGTATCATCTTTAGTCTGTTGTATACTTGTTGAGGGTTGTCATAGTAGTGTAAAATTTTTTCATAGTCTAAGAAGGTCTATAGAAGAGGTGTTATGATGTAACAAGGCCTCATCTGAAGCTGAGCTACAACCTTTTTATAGTTCAAGTTAATGTTGCGCATTGAGTATTGTTGAGTGATGTACATGGTTTAATTATGTCAATATGAGCTTGCAAGGATGATTTACATGGCATATCATCCTCCTGAATCTCTATTGCAAGTTTCAGGGTAATATTTTTTATTTTACATCATGCTTTGCCTGAACAACATTGAATATGGCTTATGCATGTGGTTGAAAGGCTCCGACTACTCTATGATATTTCTCTACGTGCGGTTGCAACCAAATTTTCACAGGTTTTTTCATGTGTTTGAAAGGAAACAAGGAATCTTCAATAGATTTTGCATACACATTTGATCTTATTTTGTATTTGGCATTGATCATGGTAAACAAATTTCAGAAAAAAAGTTCAAAATATGTCGTGGTTCTTCTAGAAGGTGATAAAAGTTGAAAACATCAAATGGTTGATGGAGTACGTGGCCAGATTAGGTCAATAATCCTATCTCAATCAAATTGGAAATGTGTGAAAATGTTTTTGGCTGAGCTCCATCATCTGAGTAATTCATTGACTTAACCATCTCCAGAAATTAAAAACATGAGAAGGAAAATTGATCATTTGGTTGGTTCTCTAGTAGTGTGAGTGAGTGAGTGTGCATGGAGATAATGTGTAGAAACCGATGATTGTATCAGAGATATTATAGCTTCATTATTGCAGTGTGCTTTAGAAATTAATCATCATCAGTGTTTCAAAGTTGTGTGCAAAGATTAAAGACTAGTTTGAAGGAAGTATGTGTTCGAGATTTGTTCTCTCATTGGGAGTGTGGAATTGTGGTTTCATGAATATTCTTATTTTATCTTATCCTTGTTTATGCAGTGGTGTTTCTAGTTTTGAATCATATTTTCTTGTTTGCATAATTGTTTGTACTTGAAGTAGAGGCTTCACGCTAAGTGCATGTTGATTTTCTATTGTAGGAGTGGGTGCTCCAAGTTGCTTGTGGCCAATATTTCTCATTTCAATCAAGAAGTGAGTGCTCCATTGTTGTGGTGGCTAAATGATGTAATTTATGTGAGAATATTTTGAAGCAATAGATAATAAGAAGAAGTAGTGAACATTTAACTAGTTTTTTCCCCTAGAGGGGGGTTTTTCCACCTAAAATCCAAGTGTCTACATATTATGATTGATTGTGTTTTTATTATGCATGTAAATGATACTGTTATATATTTTTGAAGTTGATTTATAAATAAGGTTTATTTGCAGATATTTTATAATATTTCCGTAATAATATTCACCCCCCCTGTCTATATTAATTGTGCCTAACTAGGGATTTCGTAGTGTGCAGTTCCAGAGGATAGGGAAGATGGACTACTGAATGTAATTGTGCAATGCGAAACAACTCGAGGCATAAGAGGGAAGATTGTGAAGTTGATGGTCACACTTAAGCAAGATTTCCCACTATAATTGCACAATATGCATTTCAGGAGAGAGAGAGAGCTCTAGTAGACTGCGTAGTTGCATATTTTAGGGAGACATGGAGATATATTGTTGCTTCCAACTAAGAAATGCACAAAAAGAGGCTGTCTAGGAGAGAATATTGTGAAATTCTAGGTAGAAATAAGTAATCATTGAGAATTGTGATTGTGAAATGCACAATAATTGGAGGAAGTGACTGTGCATTTTACATTTCCTCACGGCAGGAAAACCTTCTTGTGTTTTGAAATTATGTTATACATAGTTTGAGGAGGAATTTTGGGAGGAGGTTAACTGGAGAAGGATAAATTGCAGAAAATGACTAAGTGTGGGATCGAAGAGGAGAGAAATGGAACCAAAACATTACTTAAGCATGATCACACACTTATAGATTATAAATCACTTGACATGGAAGCATTTACCACCTGCAATCAACATGTTCATGTTGAAATTACAACATTACAATAGTTTCCTCCAAGTGCGACATTTAAGATACACTTTGCGACACAAGTGATGAAACTAGTGAAACAATGCTTAAGACTTTGGGAATATGTCTAATGCATGTCTGTAGGATGGATAAAACATAGCAGTGTAGGATAATGCGTCAAAAATACCCTTCAAGAATATACAAATGAGTCCCTTTGACTAGATGTGACAATTTCTTAACCACGAGACGACACTTGCAAAAGTAAGAGAAAAGTGCAAACGACACTTGCAAAGGATTAAAAAAAGTGAAAGAAACACATTCTGGAGAAAATATAACATGAAAATGAAACTTATTAAATTGAATTCAAGAAAAAATGACAGTTACGAATGTGAAAGTAACACTTGTGAAAACAAAGCTGAACCAGAGCAACAATTGAGAAAACTCACTGAAATAGAAGTACAATTGCGATCAAAGTGAGGAATATTATTAATGGAGAGTGCAAGACAACTTTCAACATGTGTTTTTCATTATAAAATTCTTATGGATTGTGTTGTAAATGTCACTAATACTTGCACAAGCCTTACCTTCAAGACTTTTGTAAAGCCTTGTTCAAGCTTGCATAAAGGAATTGCGCTTGTGAATTCATTATGAACTGAACATGTGTGAGAAACTGAGTTTGAAAATTATAAGAAGACTTAACACTTTGAAAAAAATTATATTATGACAAAGTTACCATGGAATGAAAAAATTGAAACATCCTCAGTAGGATCCAAAATTCAAGTGTAGGGAACATTTTTTAGGGTGTTTCTCGCAGTGACAACAGATAAAGAAACATCATAAGAAGAGGATATACACTGGGAACCACCCCAACAGAAATAAGAAATGAATTAAAAATATCTTTTAATTTACTAGCGGGAATTACCACTCCTCAAACTCTAAATATAGAGGGATATATTAAGAATAAAAAGGTAATAGTGTTGATTGATTCAAGTAGTACCCATAATTTTATTCATTGTAAGATAGCCAAGAAATTAAATTGCTTTCTATATTTAGAACCAAAGTGGAAAGTGATAGTTGCAAATGGAGGAACTATAAATTTATTACAGAACTACCATAATATCAATCTAACCATGGGCTAATATATATTTAATAGTGCAATTATTTCCATTCGAATGTATGGTGCTAATGTTTTATAAAGTTTCCAATGGTTACAATATTTGGGGTTGATACCTTTTAATTTTCAAGAACATTTATTGAAATTGTTTTGGGAAGGAAATGAAATTGAATGAAGTGGTATCGTAGGGAAACCGGTCAAGATAATAAGCTCTAATGGCATGAAAAATATTTTGAAGAGAGGAAAACAAGGCACAATTTCACAATTATGCTCACTCAATGTTCACACATTGAAATGATACATTTATCCATATCTCCAAAGAGTCTCGGACAATTATTCCAAGGTATTTGACACTCCTAAAGGTATCCCACCTATTCATGATCATGACCATGTTTTCACTTGATACCTTACAAATATTCTGATGCCCAAAATAGTGAAATTGAACATATGATTACAAAAATGCTTGAGATAGGTATAATTCAACCTATACAAAGTTTTGTCTCTTCTCCAGTAGTATTGGTTAAAAAGAAGGATGGATCATGGCATATGTATCCATATTATAGCGAGATCAATAGGCTCAGTATTAAAGATAGATTTTCCATTTTTTTCATTGATGAATTGTTGGATGAATTACATGGAGGAATTTAGTTCACCAAGTTGGATTTTCATTCCAGATACCATCAAATTAGAACAATGATAGCATACATTCCAGAAAAAAATTTAGAACTCATGAAGATCATTATGAATTTTTGGCTATTCCTTTTGGCCTTACTAATGAACCTTTAACATTTCAAGGATTGATTAATTCCACTTTCAAACTATTTCTTAGAAAATTTGTGTGAGTATTTTTTTATGATATAATAATCTACAAAAATTCTTGGAAAGATTATGTTCAACATGTTTACAGGGTGCTTAAACTATTGGAGGAGAAACAATTGGATGCAAAACCCTACAAATTTGTATTTTGGGTACAATAAATGGAATATTTGGGTTATATTTTATCTCATGAGGGTGTTAAGGTAGACCCTATCAAATTTAAATGCATCAGGGAATTGAAAATCCCCACAAAACTAAAGCATATTAAAGGATTTCTATGGTTGATAGAGTATTATTGCAAATTTGTTAATAATTATAGGAAAATAGTAGCATTTTTAACAATATTATGGAAAAAATATTAATTTTTTGGACGCTAGAAACAACTAAGGCTTTTGAACATCTTAAAGAGGAAACTTGTCAAGATCTGGTCTTAGCTATGCCAGAATTCAAAAAAACATTTATTATGGAATGTGATGCCTAAGGAAATGAAATTGGTGTTATTTTAATGTAATAAGGAAGACCCATTTCTTTTGAAATTTGTCGAATCAAGGGAAATTATTTACACAAACTTATTTATGAGAAGGAAATATTGGCAACACTACATGCCTTGAAGCAATGGCAACCTTACCTAATGGGAAGATGCTTCAAGGTAAAAATAGATCATTATAGTATTAAATAATTTTTGGAACATAAACTATACTCAGAAGAGAAACAATAAAGGATCATAAATACATTGGATTATGATTTTTAAATCATCTACAAAAAAGGAAGGAAAAATGTTGTTGAAAATGCACTCTAAAGAAGGGATGGGGATGTGGAACCATTTATGTATGCCATTTGTATTATCCAACCTAATTGGATAACTGCAACAAGGGATGAATGGAAGAATGAGGAAGAGGTTTGGACACTCATTCAATACTTATAAAAATATCCCAATACATCTGATAAATTTATTTGGAAAAATGATTCATTATGGTACAAAGATTTCTTATATATATGTAGGAACTTGGAAACTCAAACAAAAGGTTATTTTGGAATTTTACACATATTTTTTAAGAGGGAACTTAGTATTTTTAAAAACATACCACTGGGTCAAGAAGAATTTTTCTGGGATGGAATTAAATTTGATATTCAGAAGTTTGTGGCATATTGTTTAGTTTTCCAACAAAATAAAGTTTATACAATTAAAACACCAGGTCTGTTACAACTTGTTGAAGATGCTAGATACCACTAACATATAGGGGATATCCCTAATATGAGATCTAAATTATACCTCACACCTTTTGGTGTAGGCACTCATCCATAAATATGGCTTGATTGCCATTTACTTAAGAAATTTCCTTGGATTAATTAATTAGTATGAGAGGGTAGCGTGCATGTTATTTTGAATGAGAATTAGAGCATGGATTTTTAAATGTTCAATTGTAGATGTATCAAGGTTCTTTCGTTGTAAGGGAGAGAAAATGATTCCATAAAAGAAATGTATCAGTACTAATATAGTTGATACACACACACATAAACAAGAAATAATCCTTAAGCATCAATCGACGTAGTTCACATATATGCAACGATCGTTAAATTATCACAACAATTCCCAACAATTTTAGCACCAAAGTCACTGAATATATTTCAATTACTTTAGTACATATGGCAACCAACATAAACCACAAACATTAGAATAATAGTCTCAAAAATTCCATTATTCATGCATGAATATGCGTTGGACGAATGGATTTAAAGTACTTAAGAAAAATTTCCAAGATAAATAAGTACAATGAACATAACTAGGTCGGATAATGGAGCATTAGAGCCACTACTCGTACCCCAAAAGTACTCTCTATCTCTCTAATCTCTCTAATTCCTTGTGGGAGAATCCAAGCTTAAAATTCCTTTGTTTAGTTAATGATGCTACTTTTATAAATTAAGGCATGACTGTTCATATCCTCGTGACTCTTGACTTTCTAACCTCTAATTACTTTTGGAATTCTACAACTCTTGAACTTCCAAATGACTTTTGGAATTACATATGACTCTTGGAATTACATGTCTTTTTTACTTATTCACATGGCTCTTTTGTCTATAGATGAATCTTGGACTTACAATTCTTTGTATTTATAATAATTACATCATTACATCATAATTTCCACATCTTCTTGTGATTACGACATGATAAGTCATTATTAATGATGACTTGGACTCACAGTGACTGATGGCATGGACTTTCTTTGATAGGTGACAAGGATGCCACTTTTGTATTCAATATTACATGAAACATTCATGTTGTTGATGTCTTCACCCTCCAAAAGGTATTTGATCCCATGGAGTCTTTTGGGCTACTTCAATCATCAAGATTTAAATGTTTTCTTCATTCTTGAATGCTTCCTTTGACTTCCCTTTTTTCTTGATTTCTTCATGCATCTTTTCCATGTTGTTTTGGAATTGCTCCAACTGCAATAAATCATGGCACACAAAAAATAATCTTGAAAAATATCCTATTCTAACATGTTTCATGCAGATTTTATGTTCATGAATTAATAGTTCCCTTCGAAATGACAAGGAGAATTCTGGGTGCAAGGGCACACTTTGAAAGGTTGAAGGGATGAAGCTTCAAAGCTGTGGGGTGTGCTCATGTGCTCAACAAGAGAGAGAAATCTCAAGGGAAGGTGTAGGGAACAAGTCCAAAGGATAAAGGGAGATAATTTGGACTTCCCATGTGCATTGTGCACTCAAGGGAGAGAGGAAGGGTGTAGGGCGCATTGTCGAAGGCTGAAGGGATGAGGCTTCAGGGCTTTGGGGTGAGCTGATGCACTAAAGATAATCAAGAAAGGAATAGGGCATAGTGCTAAAGGATGAAGGATTTAGGATTCGTGCTCTCTGAGTGTGACATGTTCTTAAGAGGGTCAAGGAGAGTGCATAGTGCATTATTGAAGGTTGAAGGAGTCATGATGAATCTTTTATGATGTGCCATGTGCCTAACAAGGAGGAAGGTATTATTTGAGGACATAATTTGAAACAAGGAAAGGAAATGAGGATTAGGAGTGCGTTATGTGCTCTGGGAGGGCACATGGTTTACTTTCAAAAAATTAATGAGTCTTTATCAAGGCTTGATATTGCACCATGAACTCTTAGCCTTAATGGGTTAACTTGTTCAAACAAAATTTAACAGTAGAAGATAGAACAAGGGATGAACACAATGAGTCTAGACATAAAAT
Source organism: Pinus albicaulis (assembly GCA_034641835.2). Lineage (NCBI taxonomy): Eukaryota > Viridiplantae > Streptophyta > Pinopsida > Pinales > Pinaceae > Pinus > Pinus albicaulis. The sequence continues at coordinate 421,619,506 of CM076583.1, read as the reverse complement.
CAAGTGCGATACATACCAAGTTGTCAATGATACTTACATAGAATTGAACAATGAAAAATACACACTAAAATTCCAAATTAAAAACACTCACCAAGCACAACAAAAAAATTTTGTGTGACTGTGACCAAAGTGTCGTTTTACAATAAACAAAGGTGTTATGTTCATGAAGTGCACTATATTTTCTAAACAAGGTGATGAAACTTAAGAATTATTAATAATTCTTGAAACATGCATAATGACTTGAAAAAACACTTTATTACCAAAGAGACACTTGATGCGAGAGTTAGGTAGATTCCAAAATTTGAATCTAGTGAAATTTTGAAGGGTGTTGGAGCAGCAAAAACACTTGACGACACATTGGACGAACTTAAAGTTATCTGCCTAGGAATAAATTTTCAGTTAAAGGGTTATGATCCACGTGGATATTTGTGGCCACCCACCTATTCCACTTGGACCCCCACCATTAGTTCTTTCATTTTTCAGTTTCAGCACAACTTACTATTTTTAGCAGTTTTTCGGGTCCAGAACTTACAACGTTGTTTGGAGGCTCTAAACGATTATTTTTTGGAAAACTGGTAGAAACGTGGAAGTTCCTTTGATATTTTTAACATCAAAATTTGTATTCCTCAGATAGATATTTCTAACGAGGTATTAATCTTGTCAAACGAAGATCATATCCCAAAGTTACATCCCCGAGAAGTTGGTGTACCAATTTACCCAAACAGGGCCCATAGTTTTGGCGCTTCATCTCCTAGGGTTATTTTTTTGGATGTTTAGTGTTTTCCATTGTTTCCAAACAATAAATATACCTTCAAGTCTCATTTTGACATAGTTCAGAGGCCTATAGCCACTGCATCTCTTCTTAGAGATAAGCCACTAATGCCCTAACTAGCTTATTTTCATTATGTCTATAAGCATATTTCTATTATTTGATATCATTGAAATGAATTATTATTTTTGCTGAATCTCTATCTTTATGTCTATTTCTGTGTTTTATTGCTTTCCTACATAAATATGGATCAGTGCTATCAAAGCGGTCTGCTCTTTCTCTGTTTTTCTTTGCATGTCCCAAACGAGGCCAGGGTATAAGGAGTTAGGACTCAATCTAGTTGAACCCTTACAAGATCAACCTCGTAAACCCGAAAGCCTCCCATGGTCGAAGAAAATAAAGATGAGCGAGCAGGATGTCCTATCAAATTAATGCTCGAGAAAGCCCTTGATAAAAAAAAGAATGCGATGATGGATAACTTTGCCCAAATCCTTCGATGACTGCCCATCAGCGATGCATATGCATCCAATAGCCATTGTCGATTCCCCACTCCTTTCAAGGTGTTAGAGTTGGTATCTTCATCCCTCCATCAGAGATCAAAATCTCTTTTGTTGCATTTCATTTTAGGTGTCTCATTCAGTTCAGTCAGCTGCATTCCATTAGGAGCATGGATCATCTGACGGAAGGGTATTTTTTCTCATATCCCTCATGTCATGTACCTGTTTGTCTGTTTCTCTTTATCAAAATCAATTTTAAATTCATTTACAGTCATGTTTGGCCTCATGTTTGCCAAAGAGTCATTTTAGGGTTTTTAGTCACACTAGGTCTAGGGTTTCGCAAATTCAGTCTTCAAAATGTCTAATAATGACAGCAGGCACATGAGGAAGTTTCAAATAAGGTTTTCAGTGAAAAATTTCATCGTCATAATGCTTAATCATGATTCTTCTTCAAAACTCTATTTTGAAGAAAAATCGTCAATTTCATCCTTCGTAATAAATGTAATGTAATTTTCAAAGTTTTTTCAGTTGTGAAGTTCTTCAGGTGCAACACTGGTCACCTTCGCCAAATCCCATGCCTGCTATCCCTGCAAAAAATATACAAGAGATTCATCATCAGTTCAAAAATCAAAGGAAACAAACAAAAACAGAGTTTATATTAAAAAGTGCATAGTCTCAAAATTCAAACATTAGAAAGTGGGTTTTTTTAAAATAAAAAATCAAAGTCTATGGCCATAAAAGATATTTTCATTGTTTCAAAATTCATTTGCATAGTAAAAGTCAGCAAGGAGCCAAGAAAAATCGTGGAGAAATAAGTTGGAGGGCGAAACTGTGATTTGGAGGCCGGACTGTGTATAATTTTCCTGCGCAGTGCATTGGGTGAAGGTCGCAGCGCACATAACTGTCGTGGCACATAGAGCCGCTCACTGCTGTGTCAATTTTCACTTGCGCGACGCACACAACAGGCGCAGCGCACTGGGTTTTGTGCATGGTGCATTGGCCTAAAACGAAAATTTGTTGCCATCTCTCACTTAGATTGCAAAACGAGTCCGCCTCCTATGATTCAAGTAGGTTTGTGAGACTTTGCAATTGCCATTGATCAGTGTTTGGTGTGGTTTCAAAGATTGGCTATGATAATTTGAATGTCAAATTATAAACCCTATCCTTTTGTTAAAAATTTCTCCTTAGGGTTTTAAAATTGGTGTTTTAAAATAGTTTTGTGCCACATATCCCATTCTCCCCTTGTTGTTTCTCTCCCATCACTGTTATTTCATCAATACATCATCCTCTTACATATCTGAAAGTAATTTACTCCTAAAGCCCTATTTCCCATGCCAAGCCATTTCATTTCACCTTCATTTCCCCTTTCCGATTTCACTTATAAAAATTCCCAAAACCCCAAGTCCCCCAAACAGTCAAATGGCTATCCCTTATCCCTAAGTTTTTCAAATTCCATAAGGCAAAATAGCACTTGACAAGACCTTATTATCCCCACTATCCTATTTCTCCCATAGTCTCTTTCCTTTGGCACATATTTTGCATTAAAACAAAAAGCACCAAACTCTGATTTCTACCTCATACAAGCCAAAGATAGACCTTGCAACACCATGGAGATAGACACTGATACATCATATGATAGAGATAGTGATTCTACCACTGAGCTACATGCACTGAGAAGGCCTCGTAAAGGTGGAAAACATGTGAGAGAAGAGCCCACCTCATTGACCCAATTGCAGGCCTGCCTACTTGCCATGGCATGTTTTCGAGAGCAGTCATGCTATCATTATTGTGAGATGATTGCTCAGATTCAGCATCATCTGGAGTTGGCTCAATTTTTTGTGTTACATTTGCATGATGGTAAGGTAACTCTTGCTGGTGTAAATTTCACTTTGACACCGGAAACCATATCTCAAGCAACTGGAATACCGAATGTGGGTGAACAGTGGAACAAGAGACAGTAGGTGGACAGAGTGCAATATGAACCATACATTAGGCCTAGCTATGTGAGACATCTCAGTAGGGTATTCCCATTCCGGTTCCTAAAGGAATCCTATGCGCCTTTGATGAGACTCATTTTCAGATACTTCAGTTGTGAGGGCCGGTTCTCACGCCTCTATGCATACCACATTAGGTTATTGATTCATTTCACTAGAGTGAGGATGATTAACATACCTTATTTCATGTGCCGCAACATCGAGTGAATGACCACTCTTGCACAAAAGAAGACTCCCGAGCAGCAATACAACAGTATTTATCACTATGCACTCATTAAGATTCTTGTTGTACATTAGCTTGGATTGCAGGGTATTGCATGGGAGGATTTCATTTCCCATGACCTTTTCACAGCTCCTCAGGTTACTCCGGAGGTTTTCCATGATGCAATTGAACCTTCACATCAGCCTGAAGGTCCCGAGACAGAGCCTATCAGTGTGCCAGTGTATGTCACTTATTAGAGAGGCACGAGAGGATTATTTGCAGCATCCCGACGAGTACTATATCCACCCGGGGTGGAAGGGGTCTCGTTGCCATCATCAGCAGCATAGGTACAGGTACAGGATAGAGGTAAGAGGCCTATGCAGGATGACGGCCCTTCAAGAGACCAGGATACTAATTTCATACTTATTGATGAGGATTTGAGCTCTCCAAGCTCAAAGTTGAGAGAGATCATTCAGGAGCAGAAGGCTGAGATTGACACATTGACCGAAAAATTGCAAAGAGCTCAGTGGATCATAAAATATCTGGAGTAGCACAACAAATAGTTGGATGATCAGAAGACAATCATGGAGTTGCTAAACATCCATGATAACTAGCAAGCTGCCCGAAGAAGCCCAATAGAGATGACACCCATTGAGCGGGATATTGAGGTTGATAGAGAGAATTGGCTTGAGAGGGTCAAAATTCATCTTGAGAAGCTGTTGACGAAGGAAAACAAGGAAAAGAACATGCTAGGCTCAAAGCCAGAGGAAAAGAACTCTGCAAAAACTATGCCTCATCCCCGCACCCAAAACTGACTTTCCCTTTGATCCAACAAAAACCCCAAAAATCAAAATCAAATCCTTTCACCTATATACCTAGCCTAAAATTATCCTTTATTTCAAGTAATCTCAAGCCCTATTTATTATTTTTTCTGATATTGACCTGAAGAGAACCCTCTCCTGTTCTGGTAGGGCTAGCTACCAGACTGAGCGTGGTTTGATGTTACCCTGAACTCTGCCTTCTTTTAGCCTGAGGTAGATCTAGGCAATAACATAGTGGTGACCATACTGGGGAAAAAATGGTTTGCATGTTGGTGTTATTTGTTTTATAAGCTACGGATGGAGCCTAAATTTATGCCAGGTAGCCTTCAAAATGCTCTTGCTTTGCATTAGTGAAAGTAGATAAACGTGGCTTCAGTCAATCTCTGGTCTAGCTTGTCAACGTGACACTTGACTTGTAAATTGCCCCAATACATCAAATCATTCTGGACTTTTGGGTGATGAGTCTAGGATTTGATAGGTTGAACAAGTTGGTTTTGTCCCTTTGATTTTGAAAATAATTCAACACACTGGCTTCCAGAAGACATACTAGAGAAAATCTGGATCCCGATCCACCTCCAGTGTACGAAAATCCCAATTTGATTTCAAGAATCCTTCACCGAGAAAGTCCCATGATTCCTCTATTCAAATCTCATTCATGTCCCACTGTGTTTGAATCTCTAGAAGATCTCGAGTTTGACGAACAATTTGAGTTGTCGTTGTTTGAGACGAAGTCTGAAAGTGCTATTGGTTCTCCTGTCATAAATCCCGAGTTTATCAAGTATCTTGAAATTGAATAGGCTAATAGATCCATTGACAGTTACATATTGAATATTCAAAACTCCATTGTGGCAACAAATATTCCTGAGTTCATAGAGTCTGCATCTGAAACTCTTGGGCCATCAGCAGTTACATTCGGTTCACAAGTTCATACCTAGCCTCCTTTCATTCCTACCATTCCTGTGCAACCATCTATTTATGATCAACAATATATAGTAGCATCACCTCCATCCACACCACATACACCTCATACATCTATTGCTCCTACTCCACCTGTTTCTCCAAGACCGGTTATAAATCCACCAAGAGCAATGGCTGCGAGATTCGCACCCCTTGTGTTGCCTCAAAATTTGGATGCTATGCCTGCTGATTATCAAAGTAAAATCCCATTGTTTGATGGCACTCCTCAAAGTGTCACTGCTCAACAACATATTGATAGAATGGAAAAATTCTTTGATCTTCATGAAATTAATGCAGAAAATGTGACCATGAGATTGTTTGTGCAAACCTTTGGAGGTGAAGTGAGAAAGTGGTTCAGAGCTGTGCAGCCTAGAAGTATTGCTACATTGGCTGAGCTGCAGAGAAAATTTTTAGATCGGTGGGAAGTGAAGAAAGATCCTCTTCATATCACTTCTGAATATACCAAGATCAAGTGCAACGTAGGTGAGTCAATCCAAGACTATTGTATCAGATTCAATGCAGTTTACAATGAAATTCCTGATGATTTAAGGCCATCTAGGAAGTCAGATTTTCTAAAATTTCCAGATGGTTTTGATCCAGACATGGCCTATCAACTATGAGAAAGAGCTCCGGCCACTTTGGAGGACATGCAGAAGATTGCAGTGAGTGCTGAAGCTAATTTGAATGACAAGAGAGCTAGATTGAGAGCTGAAAAGAAAGTCGCAATAAAGGAAGAAGCTTCTACTTCAGATCAAGTAATTCACAAGGTGGAAAATATGATTGAAATATTAAAATTTGATAAGCCTAAACCACAGATCAGAAATCCTAATTTTTGTGGCTAGCAGCAACCACAATTCAGGATCAAACAACGAGAGCAGCGAGCACAAGAAACGCCAGTAAAACAGCAGGTAAACACTCCTTTACAGCATAATTTTGTTGGTCTAGAATCAGATGATGAAGATAATGTAATAAGAGAAGAAAATCACTTCTTTACACCTGATGATATGCCAACCTTTATCACCAAAGATGAGGAGTATGCAGAAAACTCAGCTGTACAAAAGGATGAAGATTTTATCTTGGCAAATGATGCAGCTCTTGAAGAAGAGTCGGATGAGTATCAAAGAGGTTATATGAATGCTTTGTCCGCCCAGTAGTGACAATATTCACTTAGAAACAGAGATGTGCCTATCAACCCAATCCAAAAGAGAAAGGAAGTTTCAGCACCAAAGAATGATGTACCCATTGCACAGAAGAAGGGAAAAGATGTAGCTGATCCTACCACTAGAAATTCTCCATCAGCAAATGAAAGATCTAATCAGCCAATTGTATCAAGGGAGAAAGCTGAAAAGAAGGATGTTTCAGCCAAAGAGGTAGAAAAAACTTTAGTCTTTAACTTAGAGAGTGAGATTTCTAAGTTAAAATTTTCCATTCCTTTGACTGAGTTGATGAGAAATAGCAGCTACAAGGGTCAAGTATCTAGAATTTTGAATTTCGATCCAATGTCTGATATGGTGAATGTGGAAGATGATGAACCTGAGTTGATCTTTGGTCCAGCATTGGATGGTGAGTCTCCCGATAGTGATGTGCGTCATTTTTATATTAGCCTTAGATTGCATGATTTTGTGTTACATAATGCCATGTTTCATTCTAGAGCTTCTCATAATCTCATGCCGAGGGAAATCATGGAGAAAATGGGATTGGACATCACTAGGAAGTATCATGATCTTTATTCTTTCGATTCCAGTAGAGTAAGATTCATTGGGCTTATCAAAGATTTGGTGGTTAGCTTAGATCAGATTTTGACCAAGAATGTTTTGATGGATGTGGTTGTGGCAGATATTCCTCCTAGATTTGGCATGCTTCTTTCCAGATCTTGGGGAGCGAAGTTGAAGGGAACATTACAGCTTGATTTCTCCTATGCTACCATTCCTGTGTTTGGTAAGATGAGAAGATTATATCAGGAGCAAAAAATGAAGTATATAATCACCGGCAAGGAGAAACCGGTAAATCATCTGATTAATTATGTACATACAGATTTAGAGTCTTTTGTTTTGTATTCAGAAAATTTCAATTATGTAAATAGTCAGTTAGTTAAAGCAGAGGACATTCTTGAGATCACATAAAATTTCAAAGAAGTTTTGAAGAAAGTGTTATTTCCCAAATCCACCTTAGGCTGAAATAAGGCAGAAAAAGGACAACACCAAACCACGCTCAGCCTCGTAGCTAGCCCTACGAGGATAGGAGAGGGCTCTCTCCAGGTCAATCTCAATGAAAATATTCAAAGGGGCTTGAGATGACTAAAACAACAACTGATCTTAGGCTAGATAAATGAATAGGAGGGTTTTATTTTGATTTTTAGGGGTTTTTGTTGGAAAAAGGGAAAAACAATTTTTGGCTTGGGGATGAGGCCAAATTCTTGCAGAGTTCAAATTGGGTCTTAGATCAAATGAATGGATGGAAAAGACTGCTGAGGAGCTAAAGAGGGCAAGAGGCTACAAGGTTCCTCTTAAAACAGATGAAAACATATAGAACTAAACAAAATTTTAAGGCAGAGCACCATCAAACTAATGAATTCTACCTTAGTTACTCATTTGTTTAATTCAGAAGCATAGAGAAGGGAAATGGCATACATATAACATTAATTAAACTTACAATAACATGAGAAGAACATCATCAAAAATCAGAAGCCACAAGGATCCCAACAAGTGCTGCAAAACTCTGGTCTTTCCTTTGCCAAAAACTGAAAATGGATATACAATGAGGTGCCAAACTTTTCCCAAGTATCCAACCATGAAGATGTCTCATAAAATACAATATATATACCATCCTAACCCCTTCCCATTCCTCTAGGGGTCGAGCTCATCCTTCTAGGGGTTGTTTCAACCAATTCTAAACATGGAACTAAAATCTAGGCAGCCAAACAACTTGCCTCTATATGCTAGGAAACTGATCCATTCATTTAATTTTCACTTTTTAGTGAATGAATCCTTTAGAAAAAGTAAAAAGATGTCAAATTTACATCATGGTTACCAAATTACATCAAGATAGATCAATAGTTACATCAAAAAGTGAAACTAGTCAAAACTGGGCGAATTTCTGAGCTAAGGGTGAAAAATAGGCCAAATTCCTCTATGCGCCGCACCACTTTGAGCCTATTTTTGGGGAACTTCCTGAAGTCCAAATTGAGCTCATGAAGCTCGTTGGAAATCCCTGGATGTCTACTATCCAACCCAAGTGAAATTTTTTAATTTGGATGTCATTTTCCCCTCCAAAACTGAAATCTTCCAAGACCGGTTCCTGCTAGTGCAAAAAGTGGCAGAAAGGCCATTTTTGGAGTGTTTTTGACCTTTAAGACCACCCAGAATTTCATGAAATCTCTCGGAAATTCTTGAGCATGCATATTTTACCATAAAAAACCCAAAAAATCGATTTTTCCTCCAGAAGATCTCTCAAACGTAAGCGCGCGTCGGGTGGCACGACACGTCGGGCGGAAAAACCTGTTTTGCAACCAAAATTTTCAAAAATGACAAAATATTCTCAAAATTTGCTGAAATTTGGGGTGAAGGTCTCCCATCATGTCTCATGCTCAGCCAACAAAGCTTCAGCCAATATTCGGAGTCGATCATGCATTTCACGACGTTTCAGTGCCCTCCTGGTGCATGTAGTTTCAGTGGTGAAATCACTGTCTCGGTTGTATTGATGTGACGGTGTCCATCTCCATGGTGTTTCAAAGTCTGTGTTGGCTTCAATGAGATGAAGAATGAGACTTTGGTGCCTTTGTTTCAATTTCCAAACGTGGGAGTGATTATGGGAAATATGGAATAATGGGAAAAGTGGAGTTTTTCAAGTGAAATTTTAGTCACTTGAGTGTGTTTGGGAATTTGGGATGTGTGAAGTTTTACAAATGATATGAGAGGGGTAGGGTGAAGTAAATGCTAGGGTTTAGGGATAATAGGATTTAGGATTTTAGGAATAATTGATATGAGAGGAAGAGTGATAGGGGACAGTAGGGTTTAGGGATTTTACAAATGAGATGGGGGGAATAGGAAAAATGATAGGAAGTGAAGTAGCTTAGGGATAGGAGATGGACTTGGAATTGAATAACCTTGGGATATAACAAGATGGTGAGGAGATAATGGGATATGTTGCACAAACCATTTTAAAACACCAACTCAAAACCCAAAGGATTAGTTTTAAGCAAGGTAATAGGGTTTGCAATTTGACATTACGAATTCTTACATCTCATTTCAAACTACACCAAACATTTTTTAATAGCAATGACAAAGGCATCCACACTTACTCGGAGCGAGGAATTCGAGTTAATTTGAAGTTCTGATGAAGCAGTGGTAAAAAAAATTCTTGGAGGCTCTGTGCGCTGCGCACCAGCCCAACGCGCCGCGCAAGCTAGATGCGCCCCGCCAGTGTTAATTTACACTGGGAAAAATTGTTCTATGCGCCGCGCACCTTCAGTGCGCCGCGCTCCTACCCAATGCGCCACGCCATAAATAGTGCATTTTGTAGGAGGCTTTTGGAGGCCTTCCCTGTGTCCAAATTGGGCGCATGATAGTGCGTTGGAAATATCTTTGAGTCTAATCTCCAACCCAAGTGGAATTTTTCAATTTGGAGTTCGTTTTCCTTGTCAAAAATCAAATCTCCCAAGACTGGTCAAAATGAGCAAAATTAGGCTGCCTCAAGGCAGAGTGCTGTTGCAGTCAACTTTTGAAGGTCTTCCTCAAATCAAAATTGAGCTCATGATATCTCATTGGAAATATATTTGTGTCTAGTTATCATTTGACTCATCAAGAAAGTCATTTGGCTAACCAAACTAGGAGAAATCGTGATTTTCCCAAGGTCACTTCAGAGGTGCATTCAATTCTCCCGAGGCAATGATATTTTTGACATTTCTCTAAAAACATGACACCTGTGTAAAAATTGGAGGGTTTTCTTCTTTGGAATGTTTTGGACAAAAACCTCTCTCATTTTTCCAAAATTCATCTTTTATTGCTCTGAAACATCATTTGAGTGAAACCTATCCCGATGTGTGAAACAAGGGATTTGTCGAAATAAAGCAAAATGAAGGGGATAAGGGGCTTCTAAATTCTTGGGGAAATTTTGGGAAGTAGGGAAGGATGTTAGGAAGCATGGAAAAGTGGAATTTAAAATATCGAGTGAGGGGAAGGGGTCCAAAAGGGAAAAACACAGGCCTAGCCTAGAAAATTGCCAAGTTGTAGTAAGAAACTAGGGTTTGTGAAAAAATGAGGAATTTGGGAAATCTCAGTGATGGGAAGTGTTTAATAAGGTATATTAAGGATAGGGGAAGGTGTATGAACATAAAGATACAAGTTTTGCTGATGATTTGACCATCCAAGAGAAATTACCTTCAAAACCCTAGGAGAGGGAAATGAACCTTACCAAGGCACAACTGAAGCATGAACAAGGTGTAAAATGACCCATTGGAACCTGAAATGATGATGAAAACCCTTTGAATGATGGTACACTCAGATGAATGGTAACATGGACTAAAATTTGGACAAATTTGACAAGAGTAAAAGCAAACCCTAGACCTAATACCTAGTGACCAAATTTTGCTTGAAGACTCACTGAAATGACAAAATTTGACCTTGACACCTTAAAATCACTTTGTAAGAGAATTTTTTATCACTGGGGGAAAGCTACAAAGGCTGACACTAACATTGGCTCCAATGGGGATGGTAGCTCCTTGGAGGTGGCAAGAACTACAAATCTTTGGAAAGCAGATAGTGCCTTCATCCATTGGGAAATGGAATCAAAAACTCAAGCTAAAATGCATGACTGAAAACTGATGACTTGATGACACAAATTGATTCTCACTCAACTGAAAACTGACTTGATACTTAAACACAACTGACAAACTGGAAAAGATGCTCAAAGTAGAGCTTATTTAATACAACCTACTCTAATTGTTCCATTCATCACCTGATCAAGTGAAATGAAACAACCAATGCAACCACGTAATCATCTTGGCTGCTATTTGATTTCTTCCCAAATTCTTTCTAATACGCAGGAAAAGAGAAGAATCGAAAGGCAACTCCCATGGAAACTCGGAATCAAGTTGACTGTTGATAAACTTGAAAAACATGAATTGACTGGATGACTTCAAGAAAACTGCAAAAGGATCTTCATCAACATAGCTAATGATTTCCATTAACAGATTACTGCTCTGGTCCAAGTGATATTCATAGCTGGAAATTAAGATTTCTCTCACATCTGTGCTGTATTTATTTGGTGATTGCAGCAAGCTATCAAAAGGATCTTGAAATTCATGAATAACCAAACTCTGAAGCTGATTCCAGACAGAACAAAAGTCTCCTTTATCAATCTCCTCATATGACTGCAAATCTTGATATAGGCTTTGCAATGAAAAATCTATTAAACAAGACAATGAAGGCGACCTTTGAATAAGATTATCATTAACATTATTTTCCGGCACATGGTTAGCTAATGGAGGAAAAATTTTATAGCAAACACCATCTAACACACAAGAAATAGGATCATAAAAAACTTGAGAAGACTGCTGCGATGTATCCATTGAAACTGTATGACATCTTACTGGTTGTTCATCCTTTTCCTTAGAGACATTACGAAGATTCTACCTTATGAATTGAAATGCTTTGAAACAAAAGGGTACATAATTCTCTTGCATCATCAAATCATGTATTTCATCTTCCATGCCTTCATCTGTAATCTGACCTTCAATTTCATTTGGTGGCTGCAAATCTGATGCTACAGGCTCCTCAAGAATTTAGTTATCTGTCTCATCCTCAACATTAACATTGAGAGATTGTTGATTTCTTACAGGCTGCTCATTTAAAGATTTACTATGAAATTTACCCTTCAACAACTAGAATGATTCAAAAAAAATGGTACGGAATCATCTTGTAGCATTTGATCATATGTGCCAGTTTCCATGTTTTCATCTGCAACTTGAAAATCAATGGCATTTGGGGACCGCAAATCTGAATATGAGAAGTCTTGAAAAAGGTTTTCATTGCGCTCAAGATGGTCCAAATCAAGGCTTGTTGGAAATTGATTTCTGATTGCATGGAAGTTATCTCTCATGAACTGAAATGAGTCAAAACAAAAAGGAAAAGATCCTTCACTTACTTCAAAATTTTCTGCACTTTCCTCATCATTGTCATAGCTGATATGCATCGGTTGATCACTGTACTCAAGCTGCTGAAAGTGAACTTCCTCCTCGCACAAACTAGCTGCTGATTTGTCTGCAAGATTAGCTTTTGTTTGGAGAACATAATCATCATCATACTGATCAAACTGAGGTAAATCATCAGTATAAAGTTCATCATCAAGCATACATATCATATCAACAACTCTCTCTTCTTTAAAATGATCTATAAAAAAATCACTATGACAACTGGGATAAGAAACCAAATGTTTTGGGCCAGCAACTTGTTCTTCTTCAATCAGTGAGCCATGGGCTTGAACATTATACTCATTCCTTGTGGTGTTATTTTGCATCATCTCTTCTACTACACTTACCAACATGTCAAGCTTTACCTCTAGAGATATCGATTTCTCCGGATCCATGTTTTTCATCTCTTCTTCCTTCAACCTTGCCCTTCGGATCAGAAAATGAGCCTCTACATTTACTGCAATGTTCTGTATCTCTACAAGTGTTGAAATATTCCTTTCTCTCAATTGAAACTCCATTTCCAGATCAAAGGCACCTGGGTAGTGCAAGAGAGCAGATCTAGGAGAAGGTCTTATATCAGCTGGCATCGAAAAATATACTTGGTTAAATCTGGCAGAAAACTGTTGTACCGTCTCCCCTGGCAGTCTTTTCAGCTGGTTATACTCTTCTATAATAAGGAAAGGATTATGTCCGATCACCCACCTGTCAAGTAAAACTTCAACGAACTGCTAGAAATCTGAGATGCTCGCATCAGGCAAGGCTTTGAACCAACTCTTCACTTTTCCTTGCAAAGAAAGAGCAAAAAGCCTAATACTAACATCTTCGTCATCAACTTCAAAAAGATCTAGAAAAGTCTCAACATTCTGCACATGTTGCTCAGCGTTGACATTGTTACATTCACCATTAAATCTTGGTAGATATAGGTCATAATTTTTAGGGAAAGCATGAAGAACAGAAGGTAAAACAAGAGGTTTGTACCTATCTGGGACTATATAAGGTGTAGGAGTATATATAAGAGCTACGGGATTAGTTTGGTTTTCTTTAAGATCATCACTCTGAAGAGGGTCATCATAAGATGTGGGAAAAGTAAGGAGGCCATGATCAAAGGGAAACTCAGTATTTACACTTTTTGAATATGTCGAGTGAAGATTTTGATCACCTTTATCATACAACAAATTCTGAAAAACTTTCAAGACAGCTCCAAGAACAACAAAGAATTAATTTACAAGAAAGCAGACCAGATCCTGAATACCATTCCACTTTTGATACCTGAACTTTGTGTAAGATCCTTCCATTTTTGCAGAGAAAGAGTTAGTCCTCCAGTGGAGTCTCTACATTGATTGGAGTCACCAGGTGAATGATTTCAGCCTTCTTATGTCTGATCGTTGTCCACCATCAACCATCAGATCTAAACTTGATACATGTACTAGGGCAAGACAATCCACAAGTCAAGTGTCACATTCACAAGCTAGACCGGAGATTGACTGAAGCAGCGTTTATCTACTTTCGCTAATGCAAAGAAAGTGCGTTTCGAAGGCTATGTTGGGCAATTTATTTGAACAAATTGCTGCATTAAATTATCGACCAGGGAAACTCGTGAGCTTGTGATGGTGCCAGCAATATATATGCAGGAGTAGGCAACTAACTCTATGTCTAACTAAATTGTTTATGATTCAAATGAGTTCAAAGATGTCATCTTTAAAGACTGGAATTTTGATATTAGGCTAGTTATGAAGATCATGGGTTTGTTTTGTTTGTTTTTGGTTGGGCGAAGACATGGTGAAGGTGAAAGTAGTTCGAAAGGGTGAAGAGCCTGCAAATGAAGGAATGCTTCAACTGATAGCAAAGGACAAAGGCAACTTTAACCCATTGGGCTATGGAGTCATAGGAGGATTTAATTGGATAGCGAATTCAAGAAGGATCCATGGAGCAATTCATTTACATCAAAGGATCTCTTAAGGTGATTGATGGAGTGAAACAAATAGGAGTGAAAGACTTAAACAAATGAAAAAACAAAGCACAGTCTAAGATCAAGTAAGTACTTTTAAAGTAGGTTGCTTTCAACATGTACTTAAGGAGAAACAGAAAAGTATTTCTGTTGATCAGGTAAGTGCTTTTAAACTAGCCTGCATTGAAGTACTTTCCATCAAAAACATTTAAAAACAGTTCAAATAGCTTAAGATCAGGTAAGTTCTTTTAAACCAGCCTGCTTCAGCATATTCGATAAGGGAACATAGATGATAATCAGAAAGAGCAATCTAGATCAGCTAAGTACTTTTAAACTACACTGCGTTGATAAAATCCAAGGATAACAAAGAGAAAATTCATCTCAAAGAGCTATCTAGATCAGGGAAGTACTTTTAAACTAACCTGCATTGATAAACTCTTCAAAGAGAACATTCAAATGAAGAAAACATAGAAGATAAAGCTTTCAGTAAGAGTAGGGTACCGTGGAGAGTATATCCTAACTCTATGCTTGCTGCTCTTTACCAGAGAAAGTGAATAGAGTGAAAACATTAAGTAAAACGACAATTGACAGTAAGGAACACATCACCATTGACATAGTTTCAGAATTCCATGAATCAACAGCTTGTATTGATATTCAAACCAGTTACAATTAGCAAGCTCGGTGGGTCTCTACAGCTTTGAACTTCTCATATCAGCTTATGTATCTTTCAATTATAGAACAGGGCATCAGTGGCTTTAGAATGACTATTACATGCGTTCAGATGTCCTGAGACCAACCTTTTGCTCATCTTCTACAGAGGTATTTATAGAAGAATGAGGCGGTGGTCCGCTATGAAAAGATCTGTTTGGATCAATCAATACAGAGGATGACTCTTCGGTGCTTTGAGGGCCTCGATCAAGAAATCTACAGGTGTTAACCTGCATTACTAGTGGAAGTTACTTAAGATGTGTTTACAGTGGGAAGTATGCTATCCTTTTTAGGCTTCAGTGTCATCTTTTGATGACTTTATTTCTACTTCCGAGATGAAATGATCCTATACATATGCTTCGAGCATTTCTTTAATCTTCTCGAATTTTTCGCACGACAATTAGAGATAAGATAGCTCAATTAGTATTAATTGTTCGGCGGTCTTTGATCTCAACGTGACTGCAGGTGTCTTTTGGGGCTGTAGAGGGTTCAATTAGCCTCTTCTTATGGCGGTGGAAGATTTCTCAGCTTGACAGGTGTCTTCGTCGTTTCCTAAAACACTTTAAGTTACTTGAGATCTGTGTTTTTGGGTCTTCAATCTCTGGTTCTGATAAATTTTTGTCTTTGGCACTGATACTCTTTAATAAATGATGATTTCTGCTTGTCTTCTGATGCGCAGGGTAGTAGCGGGGTCGAATGGCATCAATGGGTCATGAAATCACTGATATAATGTAAATCTAACACCCCCCGAATGATTCTTTATGAACTTAGAAGACACAGGATCGTCATCCTCGGCCTTTGTGGTTTCTTCAAAATGGCGGAAGAATTCATTCGAAAACCTGCAAAATACAAACAATTCGTCATAAAATCCTGCGGGAATGGGTTAACTGCTTCAGAGGCGTAGGGAGAGAGCAGGACTATTGGATGGCATCATCCAACGGTGGAGATTAACTGAGAGGAGTTTTAAATGACGCGGGAGGAAGAATTAAAAAGAACTGTTGATCGCGCGATGAGCAACGGTGGGGGTGGTGCAGGACGATCAGGTGGACATGTGGAGCTGACTTTGGATATCGCTTCGGAGGATCGCAATCGACGGAGTCGCGGCAAAGGGGATACGGTGGAACGCGGCGATACGTGTGTGACCGTCGATCATCGGGGAGGCAGACTGACCCAGATTTAATCGGAGGATCGCAATCGGCAGGTCACAACAAAACATGCGATTGAAACATTGCGATGCGATTGAGCGTTGTCCGTCCGATCAACAGGGGGATGGACGGCCCAGATTTAATCGGAGGATCGCAATCGGGGTGCGCGGAAGAGGGGATGCGATTGAAACATTGCGATGCGATTGAGCGCTGTCCGTCCGATCATCAGGGAGATGGACGGCTAGGATTTGATCGGAGGATCGCAATTGGGGTGCGCGGAAGAGGGGATGCGATTGAGCGATAACCGTTTGATCTGTAGATCAGATCGACGGCGAGGAGTAAATCGGAGGGGTGGGCCGATCGGGGGAACGAATATAAAGTATGCGATTTGAAACTTGCGAT
The DNA here is from genome assembly GCA_034641835.2 of Pinus albicaulis. Lineage (NCBI taxonomy): Eukaryota > Viridiplantae > Streptophyta > Pinopsida > Pinales > Pinaceae > Pinus > Pinus albicaulis. The sequence goes on along the minus strand of CM076583.1, from coordinate 421,602,874 downwards.
TCTGCGCGGGTCGTTAGATTGGGTCTAGATCAACAGTCTAGATCCTTTGATTTTTTTTGCACCGGCGGGACCCTTATACTTTGTGAGAAACCCATAAATTTCGATAAACACCAAGGTTTTGAGTGGATTGGGCAGAATATATATATGATAGGCTGGCGCCCGATTGCGGGGCCACTGGGTGTATGGAGTACCATGGGTCCGGGGCTTTATAAAACTAGAGCTAATCGCAAATCGGAACATGCGGGCCCGGTCTCTTAATCAACCCATTTGTAACTTCTCCGATGCGATTACGTGTCGGTCTTTTTGATCTAACCATTTGTGAATTCTCCGATCGCGATTGCGCGATCGGTCTTTTTGATCAACCCATTTTTATTTATCACGTGACCTTAAGTTTTTAATTTAAAAACTTCGGAAAGTTGGTTTTTGTGTTTACAAAGGAAAAAATTGATCGGAGAGGGATTTTTCAATGGTTTAGCGCCCAATTGTGGGCCTACGGGCTAAATGAAATAACAATATGATCTGTGGTTTATGACAAAGGGGTTGATCGCAATCGGCATTTTGAAATGGCTCAAAAAACATACACACTTGAATCTTTCCGATGCGATTAGCGCTTGATGGGTTTGGCGCTTGGTTTTTATGATGAGGGCGTATTGGGGAAGTGGTTTGGAAACTCAGGCCAAGGGGCTTAAACCCTAAATAGAGAAATGGAATTTTTACACAGATTTTCAGTGATTTTCAAAGGTTTCTGAGGGTTTCGACAGAGTTCAAAGAAGTTTGGAACTCTTCAAAGGCAATTTTTATGAAAGAAAGGTGAGGAAAATGGACAACAAAGGAAAATGATGAAAAATATGAAGGTTAGTCTCTGAGAGGAAAAAGGGGAAAAGAAGGAGGATATTGCAGCAGTCTTCTCATGGAATTTTTAGCAGAATTTTTGAGTTTCTGAGAAATAACAGTGAAAACCTTGAGACATGAGCATGAGATCATCTACAGGCTTCAAGAGATAACATTTTGGCCAGGAAAGTGTTTCTTGAAGGCTGAAAACATGTTTTGGCCACTTTTTGATAGACCAAAATTTATAGGTGGCCAACAGTGGCTCCACTTGGGGATGGTGCCTTCTTGAAGGCATCAAGAACTTCAGAACTGCATTCTCTGGGAGGCTGACCAATGCCTCGTTCTTTGGGATGCTGTCTTTGCTGAAATGATCTTATTCTGGCTGAAAAAATGTTAGCAGCATTGAAAAACAATGAATCTTCATCAACCCAAGCTTTCTACCTACCCAATCCTACTGATCTAACTTTTTTCTTCATCAGAGTGCACTTGGATTGGCAAACTCTATTCACAACATTTTATTCTTTTGAAAGCAGGAAATCTAATCTAATTCTACTCCTTATTTCTCCCTGAACTCAGATTAAACAGTTGAGCTCAGATATTTCTCTACCTAGTCTACTGTCTGTTGGGATTAAACAGTCCAACAAACTTTCATTCTCTAAATTCTACAACATAAATTTAAAAGCAGTCAAGTCAAGAGATTGGTATTTTAAACTAGCACATGAAATCTATATGGCATAAAAACAAGCTGCACATAGACTATTAAAAATCAAAAATTGAAGGTTTGGAATATGAAATTTTTTTGAAGCATCCCTCTTCTTATTTGTGGCTCAAGTTTTGAGCTTGTTAGAGCCACTTGCTTTCCTTGATTTCAGCTCTGGTTCGAATTTGTTTGAGCTATTATTTCTTTCTTTCTGGTTCAGATTTTGCGTTGATTAGAACCAGATTTACAACTTTGCCTTGACTCAGAAAAATAAAAACAGATTTGAGTCATCTCTTGCTTGGAAACTTAGGTTCAGGTTTTGAGCTTGTTTGAACCTTTAATTTCTATCCTAAACTATCTACTGATAAGCCAAGATTAAACAGTTTGGCAAATCGAATTCACTATCCTATCAGCAGAAAAATTTAAAGCTAATTAGTCAAGATTAAACAGTTTGACTAACTAGAAGCGTGTTTTTTGAGGAGTGGAATTTGAGCTTGCACACTTTCAGATTTATTTCTCTTTTTTGGCATGGGGCTTTGCCTTTTTTTTTTTTATTTTTTTCTTTTTTAATTTTATGCCCTCTTTTTTTCTATCTTTTATTGTTTTTGTGTATTTTTCTTTTTGTTTTGTAAATGTGAAGCAATGATATTTACAATGGAAATGAAACTTGAAAATTAGACTGTGATGGTAGTAAGCAGGACACACCATTGACGGGACCCCAAACGGTCTGTATCTGTCTGCAGGAAAAAAGGCATTTGGACCAATGGTGGACTGAATGATATAAGGGCCTTGCCACAAACTGTCAAATTTGCCATGTTTACCTTTTTCCTCTCTTCTAGAGTCCCATTTGACTACCTTATCTCCAATGTTGAAATCACAAGCCTTAGTTCTCTTGTCAAACAACTTCTTGATGTTTTCTTGTACTTTTTGAGCTCTGTTGTAAACTTCTTCCCTCATCTGCTGGAGATATATTGTCTCATTAATCCTTTGCTGATGTATTGTGCTTCTTCGGTGAATTTTTTGGACTAATTTTATTCTTTAATTTTCCAAAATTTGGTAGGCTCTTGTCTGATCCATAAACAAGTTGGTAAGGGGAGGTTCCAATGGATTTCTTTGTGGTCAACCTGTCTGCCCATAATGCATGCACCAACTTGTTATGCCATGAATTTTATTTTCTTCAAGTAGCTGCTTGATGATGGTCACCAAAATTTTATTTGATGATTCAGCTAGCCCATTACCTTGTGGGTAATAAGCAGTAGAATGACCAAGTGTAATCTGATACCTGTGACAAAAATCAATCATCTTTTTGGAATCAAAAGTAGCAGCATTATCAGTAATGATATTTCTAGGGCATCCAAATCTAGAGAGGATATGGTCTTCAAGAAACTTTATAATGACAGAATCTATGGCATTCCTGGTAGGGATGGCCTCTATCCACTTTGTGAAGTAGTCAGTGGCTGTGAGAATCCATTTATGCTGGGCAGATGAAGCAGGATGGATTTCTCCTATGAAATCTAGGCCCCATTGTTGAAAAGGAGCTTCAACAGAGATAGGTTGTAAAGGCAAGGGAAGGAGTTTTCTTTTACCCTAAAAAATTTGACACTTGTAACAGGCAACTATCATTTTATGGACATATTGGAAGAGGGTGGGCCAGTAATAGCCAGATCTAAGGATTTTATTGGTTGTGGTTTTCTAATAGAGATGACCTCCACACTCTCCATCATGGAATTCACGCATGATATTTTCTGCATCAAATTCAGGCAAACATTTAAGCAATAAACCATTAGCATTTTTCCAATATAAACATTCATTCAAAATGCAAAAATTCCTAGCTTTCAACTTTAAAAACCTTTCTTTTGTTTTTGATAAATCAGGAGGAGCATTGAGATTTGTAAGTACATACAAGATATCAGCATACCAAGGTGAGTTTTGGAACTGGTCTTCCACAATGGGAGAAGGTAATTCTTCCTGTTCATCCAAGGCATCTACCATGTTAATGTCCAGGGCTTGTAGATTGGATTCTACCATTAATTGAGCCAAGCCCTGACCCTTAATGAGTTTTGTGGGTTTGATCTCCAAATCATACTCTAGGATGGTAGCAATCTATTTGCCCCTCTTTCCATCTGGTTTTTGTGACAAGATGTCCTTTACCACAATGTTGGGTACATAGGAAATAGTTTGGGAATGAAGAATATACACCCTGAAGTCCTTTAAGGCCTTTACCACAGCATAGGCTTGTTTTTCCATTATTTTATATTTCAAGGGGGCATCTCTTAAAGCCTTGCTGAAAAAAGCAATAGGTTGTTCTTGTCCTTCTAAGTTTTTTTGCAATAGGACTGCAACCACTGTATGTTCTAAGGCAAAGGAAAAAATAAGGAAATCCTTTGAAAAGTTTGGGCTAATCAAAACTAGTGCCCGGGTGAGTGCATGTTTTACTAACTCAAAGGATTTTTTGGCTTCTACAGTCCACTTCACTCCTACTTCCTTTTTGAGCATATTAGTCATGTTTCTAAGGAGCTCTGCTAAGTTGGGAATAAACCTCCTTAAGAAGTTAATCTTCCCAATAAAGGACTGCAGTTCTTTTATGTTCCTGGGGTGGCTAATCTGTAGTATTCCCTCAACTCTTTTTGGATCTATTCTAATTCCCTTTTTTGATATAATATGGCCAAGGAGTTTACCCTCTTGCAAGCCAAATACTGTCTTTTTGGGATTTAAAGATAGCCCAAATCTTCTGCATTTTTCAAAGACCTTTCTTAGATGTTTAAGGTGTTCTTCATCAGATTTGGAATAAACTGTTATATCATCAAGGTAAATTACAATGAAGTGTTCTATTTCTTCTGAAAATGAAATGTCCATGGCCCTTTGAAAGGTGGCCCCAGCATTCATTAATCCAAAAGGCATTTTCACATACATGAAGGTTCCCCAAGGGGTGGTGAAAGTTGTCTTGAGTTGATCTTCTGGGAGTACTAAAACTTGGTTATATCCTAAAAAACCATCTAACAGAGAAATCCTCTTTGAACCAACTACCTTCTATAAGATATGTTCCATTTTAGGTAAAGGATAATTGTCCTTTAGGGAGGCTCTGTTGAGGTTCCTAAAATCAATGCACAGTCCGATTTCTCCTGTCCTTTTTCTCACAGATAGAAGGTTGGAAACCCAATCTAAAAACCTTACAGGCACAATGATCCCTGCCTCATACATTTTCTTGATTTCCTTTTTCACTAGAGGCAGTTGTATTGGATTAATGCGACGCAGTTTTTGCTTAAAGGGTTTTTGGCTTTCTTTCAAAGGGATCTTGTGTTGGATGATTTCTGTATCATAGGCTTTTAAATCTTCATAGCTACAAGAAAACACATCGAAAAAATCTTTAAACAAGTCAACGTATTTCTTTTTCATGTCTGGTGGCAAGGACCTAGCTAATTTAATCATTTTAGGTTGATTCCTTGTGCCTATGTTGCATGCTTCGACCTCCGACTCTGTATATTCTACTATGGGTTTCTTAGCCATGTCATTAAAATCAAACAGGTCTTCTAATGGTGCTAGCCCCCTGGGTATGTTCTTGTCTTTCGGCGTTAATACCTCAATATCTTCGTTTTTTGAATCCTCATACTCATTGGTGTGAGCATGAAGTTCTTGAGCTAACATGTTAATGTCTACAGGACTAGAGGGTTGTTTTTCTTCAGGGGGCTCTTCATCTAGACAGTTTTCATTGGATGTAGAATCTGAATCGGATGATTCAAACTCATTCCTACCAAGCAGGAATCCTCTATCTATTCATCATTCTCAAAAACCTGCCAATATTTTTTATTATCAGGTACAGCTGGTCTAAATTTTACCTGAGTGGTGCTGTCATTGGTTTCATGTGGCACTAAACACGTTCTTGCTGCAAAAGCTAAATTGTGAGTGGCAATATTCTTTTTTCTTGGAACAAAAATCAATTTGGGCTCCTCGAAAATGTTTAAAAGGTCCAGGACGTCATTTCGGTAGGCTCTAAGTCTGGGATGATTGGCGTTATACTCTCCATTAACTTGCCTAATGATTAATTCTGAATCCCCATATACGTGGATTATTTTTGCTCCTAACTTTTTTAATAGATACAAGCCCAAAATGAGAGCTTCATACTCGGAAATGTTGTTAGAACATCGAAAATTCAATTTGCATGAAATACTTTCCGTATGGCCGTTTTCGGTGTTTGTTATCCAAACACCGGCACCAGCATTATTCTTAGTGCATGACCCATCAAAGTACATGGTCCATAGAGGATCATTTTTGGTTTCACCTGGGTTGGTGATCTCGCTAACTAACGTGCTAACTGATTGTTGTGGCATGTCAGCACTTAGTCAAATTCGTTTCTCATTTTCAAGTTCCTCATTGTATTGAAGGTTGTTTTCCTTATTTCCAAGTTTCAAGAGCCATGGACACATGACTCGTGGATCGAGACCTTCGTTTGTTTCACTGATGTCTTCATATGCATCACACTGTTTTGATACTTGTGAGTTAGGTGTCTCTTCATCTTTATCGGCGATAAATCCTGTTAAAGTGACTTGTTCACTAAATGTTTCAGCATTATGTTCTATTCTAAGGTTGACAAGTTTTTGTACTGGGTCTGGTTCCTCAGGATTTTCATGGAGATGAACACGATGGACAGTTTGTTGTTGGCCATCTTAGCTATATTCATTTTGGTTTGTTATTTCAATGCGATGTTCGAAATTTTCCCTTTCGTTTTCATCCACGTCTAGAACTGCATTCATTTCTAGATTTGGGGCCTCTAACTGGTTATCTGCATTACTGTCTTCTAGCCCTGATTCATTGATGGATTCATTATTGTACAGGATAAATGAATCCAGATCAGTATGGACAGAGTATATGGGAGAATTTTCAGGCCTTTCTGAACTACTAACCATGAATTTCATGTGTGCCTCTCTATATAGTCTTCTAGGCTGGTTGAAAACAGGGATAGTGGCATATGTCCCATCCATCTACATTGTACCTTGCAGCTTGGCACCCCATGATCTTGACAACAACATGCCATACTTAGGAGGGACATCAGCCACCACTACATCCATAACCATGCACTTGGCTGGGATTTGAGTTAAATTCACACAGGGATCCTTAATTAGGCCAAGACATTTGACCCTGCTTGAGTCAAAGGAATATAAATCCTTGTAGGGTCTGGTTATTTCTAGTCCTAGCCTTTCCATTATCACCTTTGGCATAAGATTATGTGAGGCTCTGGAATCATGCATAGCATTGTGCAGGATTTTTTCATGAACATTCAGACTGACGTAGAATGGAGGTACCATCCCTTCTTGAAAATTCCCTTCAACTTTAGGACCAAAAATGAGCTCTGGCTGGTCATCATTAAAATTAACTGTGTCATTATGGTCCTCTATGTTTAAAGCCTTCAGAATTTGGGTCCTATACAAATTATGGGCAGCTAATTGAGTAAGGGGAATAGAGATTTTGATCTTTGAAAGTTCCTGTTCTAGGTTGAAAGGAATTTGGTTCTTTGAAAAAGTTGTCTTAGCCTTACTAGCTGCTAGTCTTTCAGCAACATCACCTTGCTAATTTGTTCTATTTACATTTTGTAAAATGGTTTTGATAGGAGTACTAGCTGGAGTATTAGCACTACTAAGGTCTGCATTCTTCTTTTCAAGATTTGGGGTATCCTTCTCGTTACCTTTACCAGAATCGACAGCCACTGTTTTATCCTTTTGTTTGACATTTTTAGGCTTGGTTGGGGTGCCGTTTTGTGAATATTTGTCAAAGGTTTTAGAGTTGGGAGTTTGTTGACTTGATTTGCTTCTAAGGTTATATTCTTTGTGAGGCTCTATGATGACATTTTCCATCTCTTGATAACAGTTTTCATCATCATCCCTTTTGTCATCATAAGGTGTGTATAGACCTTGTTTCCTTTCATAATGAATCTCAAAGGCATCATTATCTACCCCTAGCATGTTGACATCATTTTCCTCTATTATCTCATATGTTTCCTCTGTCTCACTTATATAGTTTTGATGAAAGGGAGGAGTGATCTGTTGATCATCTTCTCTAGGTTTGTTTAGAGGTTGGTTTCTTCTTAAATTTTGATTCTGGTTCTGATTTCTGTTCTGAGAAGCAGTTTGATTTAGGCTTGCTTGTGCTCTCTTAATTATGCTCATTTATTTCATCATATCTTCCAACATTCTTTCCATCTTTGAGTTTGAAGTGGAAGGTGTGGATTCCTCTCTAAAAGATACCTTCTTCTCAGCTTTCATTCTTGCTCTCTTCTCCATTAAGTTGACTTCTACAGCAAGAGCACCCCTTTGCATATCTTCAAAAGTTTCAAAGTCTCTCTCTCTCGATTGATAGGTCATGTGAGAGTCAAAGCCTTCAGGAAATTTGTTCAAAGCTGAGCCCTGTGGAGATTTCAGTTCTGGGGGAAGTGCATTATAGATACTATTAAATCTGGTACAATAAGCTTGTACACTTTCCCCTGGGTTCCTATGGAGATTGTTGTAGTCAGCAAGAACTTGGAGAGTATTCTTCCTCACTTCCCACTTATTTAAGAATGATTGATGGAAACCTTGAAGATCATTAATACTACGAGGGGCTAGGCCTTTGAACCATTTTATTACTTCTCCCCCCAAACTTTGGGAAAATAGTCTAAGCTTGACAGAATCATTATCAATTTCATTTCTGTCAAAGTAGTCATTCATCTTATCCACATGTTGTGATGCAGTAGTAGCACTACTATCATCATACAATGGAATTTTGGACTGATAGTCCTATGGAAGGTTGACTAAAGGTACCGGAAGGACTAAGGGAGCATACCATGCGGCCATGGTAGGAGGTGGATTAACAAGAGTAAAGGTGGGCTGGAATGGGGTGGTTTGAACAGTGGATGTATGGTGAACAGAAGTGAATGGACCAGGAATAGATTGTTGAGCTAACCTTGGATGAGAGACACCTAGATTGTGGAGGAAGTGTAGATCAGGTGGTGTAGTCTCTCTACTACCAAGATGTTCACTTGTTTCAGGAGATGAAAGAAAAGACTCAGAATCTAACTGATCTAAATCACCAAGAGACCTAGTTCTGAAGGGATTGACTAAATCATCTTGTGATTGTTGCAAAGCTGAAATATTTTCTGGGACTGAATTAGCTCTTAAAGGTGATCTGAAAACAGTTGATAATTCCTAGGAGACTTCTAAAGGATGCTTTAAGGTCCACAACTATTTCGAGGGTGGATATAATTAATCTCGAGGATGGAGCTCTAGTGTGAATCTTTCTAGGAGCCACTATCTTGTAATTTTTAGACAGAAATAACGAAAAAGTTTAGCCCGATATGACAATATTTGAGAGGTTAACTAATCTGTTTTACACAAATTTCAATCCTACAGTCCTCTGACTGAGTTTTAAGGATAGTATAGTAATGAGGGTTCTTCCCAGTGGAGTCTTAAGGTCTATTAAGGATTGTGGAGCTGCCAAGTGGAAGTTTTTAGCTCCTTTTCAGAGGTAAGAGGTGTTATGGTCCACTACCACGTTTATTAAATACCAATCTAAAATAATTTTGGGTTTTTCTAAGTTATTTTTAGGTTAAACGAGGAACCAATACGGTATCTGTGATTTGTCTTTAAATAAGACCTTCTCGGGGAGATTTACGATAGTCGCCATTATGTTATCACTCTGTAATTATCAAGATTGGAAAAGTCCAACTGCAGAGGTAACGTCAAACCGCTTTGGGATTCAAGGATCTAGCCCTCCTGAATCCAGAGAGGGATCTCTCTATAAATGAGTTCAAAGATGTGATATTTAAAGACTGGAATTGTGATATTAGGCTAGTTATGAAGAGCATGGGTTTGTTTTGTTTGTTTTTGGTTGGGCGAAGACATGGTGAAGGTGAAAGCAGTTCAAAATAAAGGGTGAAGAGCCTCCAAATGAAGGAATGTTTCAGCTGATAGCAAAGGACAAAAACAGCTTTAACCCATTGGGCTATGGTGTCATAGGAGGATTTAATTGGATAGAAAATTCAAGAAGGATCCATGGAGCAGTCATTTACATCAAAGGATCTCTTAAGGTGATTAATGGAGTGAAACAAATAGGCAGTGAAAGACATAAACAAGTGAAAAAACAAAGCACAGTCTAAGATCAAGTAAGTACTTTTAAACTAGCTTGCTTTCAACATGTACTAAAGGAGACACATAAAAGTATTTCTATTGATCAGGTAAGTGCTTTTAAACTAGCTTGCATTGAAGTACTTTCCATCAGAGACATTTAAAAACAGTTCAAACAGCTTAAGATCAGGTAAGTGCTTTTAAACCAGCCTGCTTCAGCATATTCGATAAGGGAACACAGATGATAATCATAGAGAGCAATCTAGATCCGCTAAGTACTTTTAAACTATGCTGCATTGATAAACTCCAAGGATAACATAGAAAACATTCATCTCAAAGAGCTATCTAGATCAAGGAAGTACTTTTAAACTAACCTGCATTAATAAACTCTTGAAAGAGGACATTCAAATGAAGAAAACATAGAAGATAAATCTTTTAGTAAGAGTAGGGTACCGTGGAGAGTATATCCTAACTCTATGTTTGCTGCTCTTTATCAGAGAAAGTGAACAGAGTGAAAACATTAAGTAAAATGACAATTGACAGTAAGGAACACATCACCATTGACATAGTTTCAGAATTCCATAGATCGGCGGCCACACTCCATAACCCAACCGATTGTCAATGGCTTAGATGGGTCTCTGACTGAACTTCTCATATCAGCTTATGTATCTTTCAATTACAGAACAGGGCATCAGTGGCTTCAGAATGACTATTACATGCGTTTAGATGTCCCGAGACCAACCCTTTGCTCATCTTCTACAGAGGTATTTATAAAAGAATGAGGCAGTGGTCAACTATGAAAAGATCTGTTTGGATCAATTAATACAGAAGATGACTCTTCGGTGCTTTGAGGGCCTCGATCAAGAAATCTACAGCTGTTAACCTGCATTAATTGAGTTACACTTAAGATTAAAATCAGTGGGAAGTATGCTATCCTTTGAAGCTCAGTGTCATGCTAGAGTGACTTTATTTCTACTTCCTGAGATGAAATGATCTAAATATCTTCTTTTGAATTGTTCTTTAATCTTCTCGAATGGTTCTACCGACAATTAGAGATAAGATAGCTCAATTAGTATTAATTGTTCGACGGTCTTTGATCTCAACGAGACTGCAGGTGTCTTTGGAGCTGTAGAGGGTTCAATTAGCCTCTTATTTTATGGCGATGGAGTGGTTTCTCAACTCGACAGCATGTCTTTCTGTTCCCCCAAAACACCTTTAATTAACTTGAAATCCGTGTTTTGGGTCTTCAAACTTCCTCTTTCCCGTATATTTTTATCTTCGGCACTCGATACTCTTTGACGTCGTGCCCAATTTAATCGTGTTTTTTGTTTCGCGCAGGCAGTATATAGGGGTCACTGGGCATCAGTGGGTCATGAATTCACCGATAAAATGTAAATCTAAACCCCGTAAAATGATTTTCTGGATGGCTCAGAAGACTAAGGATCATCATCCTTCTGCTTCTAAGATTTCTTCGAAATGGCAAGAGAAACCATTTAAACTCGCAAAACATGAATAATTGTTATAAAAATCATCGAGTATTGGTTGATCGCATTGGAAGGCATGTGGAAGGAGGCATGGCTGTTGGATGGCATCATCCAACGGTCGGATTAATCGAGAAATGTTATATGGAAGGCGGAAAAGACTAGATCTCAAAGCCGTTGATTGCACAAAATCGACTGCTGGGAGAGGGCGATGAAAATTCGAAAGCAGCCTTGAGATTACAGACAGGGCACTTTGGTTAAAGATCAGGATATCTTAGGTGAGCGATCACCGTTGGATGGGGGTCTGCAGATCGATGGATTTAGTGAATTTCACCGGGCATCCATGGTCCGAATGTTAATGCGCGAGGGACTACGTTTACCCAGGCGGTTTTGAAACAGTGCACGGGACGTGTGTCAAGAACATATGGATTCGCCGGCATTCGGGAAAAACCACCACTCGCCAAAAGGTGGTGCGGAAAGAAAGCCGGGGGTGGTTGTGTGAAAACAACTAAAAAGCAATGAAAGGACATATAAAGGGGTTAGGTTAGAAAATGCTTAGAGGACCGTTGGATCATGGAGCGGGGGCGCAGACGACTCGGCGGAGATGCAAAATGGGATGTAATGGGAAAAACCTTTATAAAACCACAAAATATGTCATTTTCAACTTTACAAAGGGAAAAATCATTTTTATATGGGCTATGGGGGTCATTTTGCATTTGGGCTCTACGAGGGTTGGATCACAAAGCGTTAAAAATTTGCGATGGATCACTTAGATGTGAAACAACAAATATGCGTATTTATATATGCGATCTCATATCGGTGGAATGATCGCATCGCAAGTTTTTGCGATGGGTCGATTGACTAACCCATGGAAATGTGAGAATGCGACATTGTGATTTGCGATAAGTGGTAGGTCGCATCACGATTTTTCGCGATTAGCACTTTAAAAATAGAACCGCAATTGGTGATTTTTACGATTTGCGCTTAAGTATAAGCGCCAAAGGGTTAGGAATTGGTTCTGTGGTGTGGGTGTATGGAAGAAAAGGGGGTTAATGGTGCAGCGAAAGGGGCTTAAGTCCCATACTTATGAAAAAAGTGTTTTTGAATGATTTTCAAAGGAAATGGAGGGTTTTTAGGGGGTTTCGATAAGGAAAAAGAAGGAGTATTTGAACCTTAGAAAATGGATTTTCATGAATAGAAGAAGGGAACTCATAAAAAAATAGAGGGATTCATGGAGAAAAAAGGGGAAGCAAATGAAGGTTAGTTTTTGAGGTGGGGGGGGAGGGGAAAATGGCCTTTGCAAAGAATGGTCCTGCTTGGAAATCGGGAGGATTTCTAAGTGTAAAATGGGAACAGCAGTGAAGTTTTGGACAGAGGAAAAAGGCAGGAGGCCTTAAAGAGACTCCAAGGGCCAACAACTTTTAGTGATAAAATTTGTTCCTTGGAGGCTCCAAAAAGTTTTAGCCACCTTTTGGTATAACAAAATTTTATAGGTGGCTAACAGGTTAGGTCTAGCTTTATAGATCCTTTGATTTTTGTACCCCATGATCTTGATAACAGCATCCCAAACCGAGCTGGGATATCAGCCACCACTATATCCATCACCACTTTTTTAGCTGGGATTTGGGCTAGGTTTACCACCAGGTCTTTGATCATCCCCAAGCATTTGACTATTTTGGAATCAAACAAGTAGAGGTCTTCATATGGGTGAGTGATATGTAGCCCCAATTGCTCCATTACTGACAGAGGTAATAGGTTATGAGATACTCTAGAATCTAGCATACAGTTATGCAATAGCAGATCATGAATGACTAAGGAGACTTTGAAAGGAGGTGTTGAAGAATCTAGTTCCTCAACATGGGGACCAAACACAACCATGGGCCTTTCTTCTTGGAGGTTTAAACTGTCTGGGATTGAGACAAATCCTTGAGGAAGCATGAATGAAGACACTCGGGCTTGGTAGACTAGTTTTTTCAGGAGTTCAGTTAGAGGGATTGGGATTTTAACTTTTTCAAGCTCTTTTTGAAGACTAAACATAGGAGGAGGCTTCTCTATGAGATTTTATTTTGTTTCTTTAATCTCAGCCAAAGATTTTTCTTCCTTTGGGATAGGTTTAACATTTTCATTTGGATTAGAGGCCAACTTAGAAGAGGAAGGAATGGAGTTATTAGAATGTAAAGGTTCAGTTATAGGTCTCCTACCTTTATCTCCGAATTTTTGAACAACTGTCTCCTTTTGAGGCATCTCTTCTTCTTGTTCTTATGTGTGGGTTCTATTTCTAGAGGACCTAAGATCATATTTTCTATGAAACTATGCTTGCATGAAGTCTACAGATTGTTTACAATAATCATCGATCTCTGGATCTTCAACAGGACATGTTTTTTCTTCTTCTTCTTGCAAGGAGAGCTCCACTTCTTCAACTTCTTGCAAATAAGACTCAAATTCATCACCATATGAGTAAGAAAGACATTGATCATCTTTCCCATTGGGAATGTCTTCAGCAGGGCCATCCATCTGCCCTTCCAGATACAACGGGGGCTCTATGTGGTCTTGTTGTTCCTTCTGCTCTCTCTGTAATATTTGAAGAGGAGGCTTTCTATATTGTGAGTTAAATCCCCTGTTTGGAGTAGTTTGGAATGGCTTGGAGGATGAGTTCTTTGCCTCGAGCTCAAGCTTCACAAGCTTTCTCAAAAGGTTCTTGATCATTTTACTCATCTCCTCTATTTTGTAATCTGCTACCTGTCTATCTTGACTTGAGGTAGATGCTTCTTCTTTCCCTCTACATCTAACATCATAGTCTGACCTCCCTTTTGATTTACCCATAGAAGAAAAGTTGGCTTCCACTTCCAATGCATCAGTCTGGGCTTCATCCAGAGTAGCAAACTTCCTTTCTCTTAGAGAGAATCTGAACTCTGACTCAAAGGCTGCTACAAACACCACTTTAGCAGTGATCTGGTGAGGCTTAATTTTGGCTGGGAGACTTGTATATAATTTATTAAACCTCTTGATGAATTCAGACATGTCTTCGTTATGTCTCTTCTTTACAGCATTGAATTCCGTAAGACAGTATCCATGATCCTTCTTTTCTCCCCACTTCCTTGTGAATGCATTTTCCATTTCCTTCCAGTTATTAATGGAGTGGTCCCCCAAGGTCTTGAACCATTTTTTGGCCTCTCCATCTAGAGACTGGACAAACAATCTCAACACCACATCCAGATGTTCAACATCAAAATTTTCAGCGAAGGCACAGAAAACTTCCAGGTGCTTCTGAGCTC
>CM076583.1:421416874-421588394 GCA_034641835.2 Pinus albicaulis | reverse complement strand
ATGATATCGAAAGAGAATTGAATCCTCCAATTGATTTTTAAAATTTGTTTCCAAGTATGCCATTTTTTAAAGTTGTGTGAATTTTGTGAAATTTTTTTTAGATTTTTTTTAAAAAAAAATGAAAACATAATTTTTTTAGATGTTTCATTAAACAATAAATTAAAAACATAAATTTTTAATTTATTATTTAAGTTGAATTTTTTATTATTTTTTTATTTTTATTTTTTTTTTATATTTTTTTTTATTTTTTTTAATAACAAAATAAAAAACAATTTTTTTTAACAATAAAATTAAAAATAAATTTTTTTATTGGTTTTTTTTTTAAAAATCAAAATTAATAAATAAATGAAGACACAATTTTTTTTATTTTTTATTAGTTATGTTGATTTTTTTTTTTAACAACAAATTAAAAAAACAAAATTTTTTTTATTGTTTAAGTTGAGTTTCTTTTTTAAAAGAAATCAACAAAAATTTATTTGTTAAAAAAAACCTATTAAAGAAAAATTCTAAAATCAAATAACATTAAAATGAAGGTTTTTTTTTTTTTAATGGATTTTCTTCCAAAGTCTTTTATGGGGTACTATATAGTACGGCTAGCTCAAATCAAGATTGCCCACAAACCTGATATCAGGAAATGAGAATCGTACCCTACTCATTTGCTCCCTACTTTTGAGCATTTCCATGCAATCAAACAGCTGTAAATCGGGATATTGTTGGTGTTATCTCTTCCACATTTGTGGACAGAAAAATCGGTTGATCTGTAGAGCAATTGCTTTGCCAATAACCACAGAAGGCATCTCGCCATCACCAAACCGATCGGTTGCACATGCTTCGCCTCCTTTCCCTCATAAAGTACACAAAATCCTCTAAAATCAATGAGAAATTGGGCTCTTTGTGAAGATAATGCAAATGCCAAATACACAATCTCGGTATTGGCGACCTCGAAATGGATAACAGACCCCCGCTTATATAGGTCTGGGTAATCAACAGAATGTCTGCAGGTTCATTTGAAGACTTTTGTCCATTGCATTGGGATTGCAACGAGATTAGGTGACCAGCGACCCTTCCTCATCCTTTTTGTTCCAACGAAATGAGATCCGTTCTCTTTTCCCTCTTGTGATTTTTGGCCCCTCCTGCCAATTAATGTTTTGTCCAAGCGATTGAGCTAAATACAAGCATGACAAGAGGGATTAAAATCCTGCAAATGGATGAGACGATACTACGTAGTATTGTTCGCATGACAGGAATTCCAATTCTCTGTCTCCACATATAACATATTAACAAACATTGCAGGAGACGTCCAATCACTCACTTACAGTTGAAAATGATAAATTATCTAGTTCCAAATGGTGGAGTTCTCGACGAGCTAAGACTTCACTCAGCAGCATCTTCATTGTTTCTGCAATAGTCTCGTTCCATTCTTCTCAACATATTTGTGTGATTGTATGTTTTTCTTTTTGTTTTTAATAATGCTCCCATCGTTTTTATATATGACGTGGTTTCTTAGTTAATATGCATTTGGTGCGTATGTTTTTTTTTTTTTTTTTTTGGGGGGGTTTATTATTATTTTTTTTATGATTTCGTTTTGTTGTGTTTTGTATTTCAAATTTTCTTTTATTAATGTTTTGTTTATTGTGAAATTTTTTTTTTTTTAAATCTTGAAATCTAACCTATCTTAAAAATGGCTATTTTTTCAAAAAGATTTTTTTTTTTTTTTTTTTTTAAATAATATTATATATATATGATATATATATATTATTATTTGGGAAATTTTTATATTTTTTTTTAATTTTTTTTAATTTTTTTTTAAAAAAAACTAAAATTTAAAAAGACTAAGTTTTATCTAAAATGTTTTTTAAGATGATTTTTGACTAATTCACAAAATTCTTTATTATTATATCACAGATCAATTTTCCAGCAAAAGTATTTTTATTTGGAATAAATCAATAGATTTTCTGATCTTCCTGATCGCACGAAGCGCAGGAAGAGAGCATACTCATCGCTTGATTTTTTTATTTATGCAGGGGGGGTGTTTTTGAAATGACGAAATTTAAAACTAGCTAAACATTAAAACATCAGAAAATTCAAACTTAAACTCTTTTGTGAAGATCCTGCTGTCACCAGGGTTCACAAATTATTTTGTCTAAAGAAAAATGCTAATACTAAATTAAATTTCTAATGCCTAATCCCTTAGCACCATCCCCGACAACGGCGCCAAAATGTTGGGCAATTTATTTGAACAAATTGCTGCATTAAATTATCGACCAGGGAAACTCGTGAGCTTGTGATGGTGCCAGCAATATATATGCAGGAGTAGGCAACTAACTCTATGTCTAACTAAATTGTTTATGATTCAATATAATATGCAAGGGAAGTTCTCACATAAGCAGGCTCCTAACTTAGGAGGTCCTGGTTGTCCTTCCCTACAGTATCATAGAGAAATCATTCATAAAACCAAAAACTTGAAATAAAGACAAGGCTATTCAAAAGCTGAAAGTAATATATTCTATAACTCTAACTCAATTAGTTTAAAAAGAGGAATAATATTGAAATGGTTCTTGACTCAAGAAATCCACTTTCACCTAAATTACCACTTAATGAATCAGAGATTAAAACCAAGAACTTAAGATGGATAAATTATTAATGAAAGAAGCTCTTAACTTAAGAGACATGTAAAGTATTCCATTATAATTCATTCATCGATCACACACAAATCCTTAAACATCTAAGCAATGAAATGAAACAAAATCTAATATGAAATAAAATGTTTCTCTCATCCTTTTAGAGTGAGCTCAATTCTCTTAAGAACAAGACAATTTATTCCATATACTACATTAAGGAAACCTATATCTAAAACTACAGAAATTCCATAAACACAATTTACATCTAAAACTACATAATGGAAATATATGAAAAATGAAGCTTTATTCTATTCCATTATCAATTGGATACAATGCTCTAAGAGTCCTCCCCCTTGGAATGGAGGAGGTACTCCTATTTATACAATGAGAGGAGTAACAAACTCATAATGATCATCCACTAATATCTCTAACCATCTAGACACATAACCCTATCCTCCATGATCTCCTCCATGATCTTTTCCATGAGGGTTATCTTCTTAAATTCGAATTTGATCATCCAAGGCCACATAAAGGTGTCTTGGAAGCTTCCTTTGTGCCTACACATGTCAACAAACTCATGCTAATTGTTAGGTATAAGTATAAGCATATTATTTTCTAAGTTTTAGCCATAAATTCACTTTAAAATGTTAAGAATTAATAAACT
Source organism: Pinus albicaulis (assembly GCA_034641835.2). Lineage (NCBI taxonomy): Eukaryota > Viridiplantae > Streptophyta > Pinopsida > Pinales > Pinaceae > Pinus > Pinus albicaulis. The sequence goes on along the minus strand of CM076583.1, from coordinate 421,585,109 downwards.
TTGGAAAAACATAGTTATGACCAAATAATGAAGTGAATGTAATGTTATGGAGGTGGAATGGAGGTGACATGAAGGTAAAATGTGAAGATTTTGATGAATAATGGAGTGAAAATAGGGACTATTTTGAGGCCCAACAGGCTACCTGGCATAACTTTAGGCTTCGTTTGTAGCTTATGAAACAAATAACACCAACAAGAAAACCATTTTCTTCCCCAGTATGGTCGCCACTATTTTATTTCCCAAATCCACCTAGGGCTGAAATAAGGCAGAAAAAGGACAACACCAAACCACGCTCAGCCTCGTAGCTAACCCTACGAGGACAGGAGAGGGCTCTTTCCGGGTCAATCTCAACGAAAATATTCAAAGGGGCTTGAGATGACTAAAAAAACAACTAATCTTAGGCTAGGTAAATGAATAGGAGGGTTTGATTTTGATTTTTAGGGGTTTTTGTTGGAAAAAGGGAAAAACAATTTTGGGCTTGGGGATGAGGCCAAATTCTTGCAGAGTTCAAATTGGGGCAGGGTAGGCAATGAATTTGATGTCTTAGATCAAATCAATGGATGGAAAATACTGCTGAGGAGCTGAAGAGGGCAAGAGGCTGCAAGGTTCCTCTTCAAACAGATGAAAACATATAGAACTAAACAAAATTTTAAGGCAGAGCACCATCAAACTAATGAATTCTACCTTAGTTACTCATTTGTTTAATTCAGAAGCATAGAGAAGGGAAATGGCATACATATAACATTAATGAAACTTACAATAACATGATAAGAACATCATCAAAACTCAGAAGCCACAAGGATCCCAACAAGTGCTGCAAAACTCTCGTCTTTCCTTTGCCAAAAACTGAAAATGGATATACAATGAGGTGCCAAACTTTTCCCAAGTATCCAACCATGAAGATGTCTCAGAAAATACAATATATAGACCATCCTAACCATTTCCCAAGGCTCTAGGGGTCGAGCTCATCCTTCTAGGGGTTGTTTCAACCAATTCTAAACATGGAACTAAAATCTAGGCAGCCAAACAACTTGCCTCTATACGCTAGGAAACTGATCCATTCATTTAATTTTCACTTTTTAGTGAATGAATCCTCTAGAACAAGTAAAAACATGCCAAATTTACATCATGGTTACCAAATTACATCAATATAGATCAATAGTTACATCAAAAAGTGAAACTAGTCAAAACTGGGCGAATTTCTGAGCTGAAGGGTGAAAAATAGGCCAAATTCCTCTATGCGCTGCGCTCAAAAACTCAATGCGCCGTGCCACTTTGAGCCTATTTTTGGGGCACTTCCTGAAGTCCAAATTGAGCTCATGATAGCTCGTTGGAAAGCCCTGGATATCTGCTATCCAACCTAGGTAGAAGTTTTCAATTGGGATTTCATTTTCCCCTCCAAAACTACAATCTCCCAAGACTGGTTCTTGTTGGTGCAAAAAGTGGCAGAAAGGCCATTTTTGGAGTGTTTTTGACCTTTAAGACCACCCAGAATTTCATGAAATCTCTCAGCCATTCCTGAGCATGCATATTTTACCATAAGAAACCCAAAAAAATCAATTTTTTCTCCAGAAGATTTCTCAAATGTAAGCGCGCGTCGGGTGTCGCGACGCGTTGGGCGGAAAAACCTGTTTTGCAACCAAAATTTTCAAAAATGACAAAATCTTCTCAAAATTTGCTGAAATTTGGAGTGAAGGTCTCCCATCATGTCTCATGCTCAGCCAACAAAGCTTCGGCCAAGATTCGGAGTCGATCATGCATTTCACGATGTTTCAGTGCCCTCCTGGTGAATGCAGTTTCAGTGGTGAAATCACTGTCTCGGTTGTATTGATGTGACGGTGTCCATCTCCATGGTGTTTCAAAGTCTGTGTTGGCTTCAATGAGATGAAGAATGAGACTTTGGTACCTTTTTTTCAATTTCCAAATGTGGGAGTGATTATGGGAAATATGGAATAATTGGAAAAGTGGAGCTTTTCAAGTGAAATTTTAGTCACTTGAGTGTGTTTGGGAATTTGGGATGCGTGAAGTTTTACAAATGATATGAGAGAGGTAGGGTGAAGGAAATGCTAGGGTTTAGGGATAATAGGATTTAGGATTTTACGAATAATTGATATGAGAGGAAGAGTGATAGGGGACAGTAGGGTTTAGGGATTTTACAAATGAGATGGGGGGAATAGGAAAAATGATAGGAAGTGAAGTAGCTTAGGGATAGGAGATGGACTTGGGAGTGAATAACCTTGGGATATAACAGGATGGTGAGGAGATAATGGGATAATAAAAAATGGGATATGTGGCACAAACCATTTTAAAACACCAACTAAAAACCCAAAGGAGTAGTTTTAAGCAAGGTAATAGGGTTTGCAATTTGACATTACGAATTCTTACATCTCATTTCAAACTACACCAAACATTGTTTAATAGCAATGACAAAGGCATCCACACTTACTCAGAGCGAGGAATTCGAGTTAATTTGAACTTTTGATGAAGCAGTGGTAAAAAATTTGCTTGGAGGCTCTGTGCACCGCGCACCAACCCAACGCGCCACGCAAGCTGGATGTGCCGCACCAGTGTTAATTTACACTTGGAAAAATTGTTCTATGCGCTACGCACCTTCAGTGCGCCGCGCTCCTACCCAATGTGTCGCGCCATAAATAGTGCGTTTTACAGGAGGCTTTTGGAGGCCTTCCCGGTGTCCAAATTGGGCGCATGATAGCTCGTTGGAAATATCTTTGAGTCTAATTTCCAACCCAAGTGTAATTTTTACATTTGGAGTTCATTTTCCTTGTCAAAAATGAAATCTCCCAAGAGTGGTCAAAATGAGCAAAATTAGGCTGCCTCAAGGCAGAGTGTTGTTGCAGTCAATGTTTGAAGGTCTTCCTCAACTCCAAATTGAGCTCATGATAGTGCATTGGAAAGCTCTTTGTGTCTAGTTATCATTTGAAGCATCAAGAAAGACATTTGGCCAACCAAAATAGGAGAAATCGTGATTTTACCAAGGTCACTTCAGAGGTGCATTCAATTCTCCTGAGGCAACGGTATTTTTGACATTTCTCTAACACCATGACACTTGTGTAAAACGTGAAGGACAATTTTCTTCTTTGGAATGTCTTGGACAAAAACCTCTCTCATTTTTCCAAAATTCATCTTTTATTGCTCTGAAACATCATTTGAGTGAAACCTATCCCGATGTGTGAAACAAGGGATTTGTCAAAATAAAGCGAAATGAAGGGGATAAGGGGCTTCTAAATTCTTGGGGAAATTTTTGGAAGTAGGGAAGGATGTTAGGAAGTAGGGAAAAGTGGAATTTCAGAGATTGAGTGAGGGGAAGGGGTCCAAAAGGGAAAAACACAGGCCTAGCCTAGAAAATTGCCAAGTTGTAGCAAGAAACTAGGGTTTGTGCAAAACTGAGGAATTTGGGGAATCGCAGGGATGGGAAGTATTTAATAAGGTATATTAAGGATAGGGGAAGGTGTATGAACATCAAGATACAATTTTTGCTGATTATTTGACCATCCAAGAGAAATTACCTTCAAAACCCTAGGAGAGGGAAATAAACCTTACCAAGGCACAACTGAAGCATGAACAAGGTGTAAAATGACCCATTGGAACCTGACATGATGATGAAAACCCTATGAATGATGGTACACTCAGCTGAATGGTGACATGGACCGACATTTGGACAACTTTGACAAGAGTAAAAGCAAACCCTAGACCTAATACCTAGTGACCAAATTTTGCTTGAAGACTCACCGAAATGACAAAATTTGACCTTGACACCTTAAAATCACTTTGTAAGAGAATTTTTTATCACTGGGGGAAAGCTGCAAAGGCTGACACTAACAGAAAGAAAGGAAAGAACTTGAAAGTTCCACTAAGCAATCAGCCTTCTGACAGCAGCAAAAAGTTGATGGACAGCAAGCAGAAATAATAGAGCTAACAAAGTTTCAGCACTTGGAAGAAGATGAAGATGGTTTTTGGACCATGGATTTGGATGGTGTGGTAGGAAGTGATGGTGCTGGAATTGGTATTTGGGTATGCAACCCTTTTTCCGCCCCAAACAAGGTACCGAGTAATGTAAGGGTCTGCTCTTACAAATTAGCTTTTGATTGTTCGAATAATGAGGCAGAATATGAAGCTTTGATTGCTGGTCTAAAAATTCTTATAAAGTTGAATGCTAAGAGGATTGCAGTGTATGGTGACTCTGAGTTGGTAATTAAGCAAGTGAAGGGTGAATTTCAAGCTAAGCATCCTCGAATGCGGGCTTATCGAAATGCAGTTCTTGATATCTTGAATTTTTTTTCAGACTATACTTTGACTTGTATCCCTCGTATTCAAAATGGTATTGCAAATGCACTTGCAAAGGCAGCAAGTAATTTGAAGATTCCAATGAACTCAAGTAACAAGTTTGAAATTCATGTGAAACATCGTCCAACTATCCCGGACAATCAAAGGTACTGGCAAGTATTCCAAGATGATGATGAGATTGACGAATTTCTGCAAAACGAAGGCAAATTCAAAGAGACTTCAATTGACATGGAGCACGATGATGGTGAGGTTGATGTGCAAATAAATCAGATGGAATTATTGCAGCAGAAAGATAATGTCATTCCTAAAGATTTGACACCTTTAGAGGAGCTTTTTGATTAGGATGGCATAGCTAGAAAACCAACCTTGTGGCCAACCGAAAAGGGAGTTGAAGATGTGAACATTGGATCAGCTGAAAATCCAAAGATGGTGAAATTGTCCAAAGCATTGCCACTTGAGGTAAAAGAAAAATATGTTAGTTTATTGTCTTCTTTTGCTGATGTTTTTTCTTGGGACTATTCAGATTTGAAGATGTATGATACAAACATAATTCAGCACACCATTCCAATTAATCCAAATCAAAATCCCTTCAGGCAGAAGTTGAGAAGGATAAATCCGAAGTTGCTGCCCTCAATTAAGAAGGAGGTGAATCGATTATACAAGGCTGGTATCATTTTTCCTATAAGATTTTCAGATTGGATTTTGAATTTGGTGCCCATATGCAAGAAGACAGGTGAGATTTGTTTGTGCATTGATTTTAGGAATCTGAACAAGGTTTCTTTGAAATAAAATTGTCCATTGCCCAAAATGGATCACATACTTCAACGAGTAGTTGGATAATCTCGCATGTCACTACTCGATGGTTATTTTGAGTATAACCAAATTCTGATCCATGAGGATGATAGAGACAAAACAACGTTCACCACTCTGTGGGGAACTTTCCATTACGCTAAAATTCCTTTCGGTTTTAAGAATGTTGGTGCGACATTTCAGCGAGAAATGGATATGGAATTTGCAAATGAGAAAAATGTTTTTTTAGTTGCGTATCTTGATGATTTGACAGTCTTTTCCAATTCTGATGAAGAGAACCTTTACCATATGAAGATTGTTTTTCAACGATGTAGAAAGTATGGTGTGTCACTTAATCCGAAGAAGAGTTTGTTTGCCATGGATGAGGGCAAACTTCTTGGTCATATTATCTCAAAATATGGCATCTGTATTGACCCAGCTCGAGTTGAAGCTATTCAGCAAATTGATCTTCCTTGGAATAAGAAGGAGATTCAATATTTTAATGGTAAGATGAATTTTTTACGTCGCTTTGTGCCTAACCTTGTTGAACATCTAAGGGAGATTACAAACATGCTTAAGAAATACAATGCAGTGAAGTGGCTTGAGGAGGTGGTAAAGTATTTAAATTTAGTAAAATTGGTTCTTTCTTCAGCCCCGGTTTTAATCATCCCGGATTATACTCAGGATTTTATTTGGTTTTCATTTGCCTCAGAGCATACAATGGCAGCAGTATTAATGTAGAAAAGATATGGGCATGAAAAACCAATTGATTTTTTCAGCCGTACCATAAGAGATGCAGCCTTGAAATATAACATCATTGAAAAGCAAGCTCTTGCTCTTGTGAAAGCATTGAAATATTTTCGGGTATATATTATGCATTCTCATATTCTTGCTTATGTTCCTAACGCTGTTGTTAAGGATGTTTTAGTGCAAACAGATCCAAAAGGGAGATGGGGCAGATGGATTGCCGCCTTGTTGGAGTATGATGTGGAGATAAAGCCTACAAAGCTTATCAAAGGAAAAGGGATGGCCAAGCTAATGGCTGAATCGAATTTGCATGCCTTGGACGTCAATATTATTGCTGCTATGTCCGAGGAGAATGAGAAAAGTTTATCAGTTCAGGTATCAGAAATCTTTGTGCTTTCTCCTTGGTATTCAGATATTGTATATGTGCTCCAAAACTTGTCACCACTGCCCGGCATGGCTAGGAACAAAAGTAGAACTTTGAAATTGAAGGCTGCTAAGTTTTGTGTTTTGAATAATTCACTCTATTGGAAATATCCCGATGGTGTTTTGCTGAACTGTTTGGTGGAAGAAGAAGCAAAGCAGGTTATGGAGGATTTTCATAAGGGAGATTGTGGCGATCACCTTTTCTGGAAAACAACGGCCAACAAGATTTTGAGAGCGAGATATTATTGGCTGACACTTTTTGCTGATGTGTATAAGACTGTCAAAAGCTATCATGAATGTCAAATTTTTGAAGGAAGGTAGAAATTGCAGCCTTTGACGCTTAAGCCCATTTAGGTAAGTGCTCCTTTTCAGCAGTGGGGTTTGGATTTCATTGGTGAGATCCATCATGCTTCTTCAGCTCAGCACAGGTGGATCCTCACAGTGACAGATTATTTCACGAAATGGATTGAAGCAATTCCCACCAGGCAAGCTACGTATTCGGTGATAATTTCTTTCCTTGAGAATAACATTTTGTCTCGTTTTGGTTGCCCGAATAAGTTAATCACTGATAACGCCGTAGCTTTCAAATCAAAAAGGATTATTGAGTTTTGTGACAAGTATCATATCATTTTGGGACACTCAACCACTTATCATCCACAAGGCAATGGATTGGCGGAGTCTTCCAACAAATCTTTGGTTAACATCATTAAAAAGTTGCTGGAAATAAACAAGAAAATTTGGCATAAGAAGTTGGTCAATGCACTTTGGGAAAATCGAGTGAGTCAGAAGAAATCCATTGGTATGTCCCTTTTTGAGTTATTTTATGGAGTTGATACATTGTTTCCTACCTCTCTTGTAGTTCCAGTGGTCAAACTTCTACAGGAAGTTGGCAGTGAAGATGATTATATGCAAAGAAGAATAAATCAAATGATCCATTTGCAGCAGATGAGAGAAGAAGTTTTCCAAAACACATTCAAGCTGTAGGAGATAATTAAGAAAATCTATGATAGGAAAGCAAAGGCAGAAAAATTTCAATTGGAAGAAGTGGTGCTGAAATGGGATGCAAGGAATGAGGAAAAGGGTAAGCATGGTAAGTTCGAAAATATCTGGAAAGGACCCTTTAAAATTGTTGCCTATCGGGGTCATAATGCTTTTCTTCTAAAGGATATGAACGGGGAATATTGTCCAGGAGGGCCGGTCAATGGTCAGTTGCTCAAGCGGTATCATTTTTGAGATGTTTTCTGTTGTTTTTCATTATCATTGTACATACCACTTATTTTAGTTTCATTGCAAGTGTGTGCTGTGATCTTTTCTTCAGTTTGGGGCCTGAAGTGAAGGCTATAATTCTGAAGAATGATTTCAGCTTTGGTTTGAGTTTATCTAGTCATGTGTTTCAGTCATTTCAGTTTCAAAATTGAGTCAGTTTGAGTCAAATTTTCAGTTAATAACTGAGTCAAGAGTCTTGTGTTCATTTTTCGAAGTTATGGACTCCATAGCCCAATGGACGAAGGCACTGCCTACTCTTCTAGAAATTTGTAGTTCTTGGCACCTCCAAGGAGCCACCATCCCCATTGGAGCCAATGTTAGATTCGGTGTCTTCATCCCTCCATCAGAGATCAAAATCTCTTTTGTTGCATTTCATTTTAGGTGTCTCATTCAGTTCAATCAGCTGCATTCCATTAGAAGCATGGATCATCTGATGGAAGGGTATTTTCTCTCATATCCCTCATTTCATGTACCTACTGGTCCGTGTTTGTTTATCAAAATCAATTTTAAAGTCATTTACAGTCATGTTTGGCCTCCTGTTTTCCAAAGAGTCATTTTAGGGTTTTTAGTCCCACCAGGTCTAGGGTTTCGCAAATTCAGTCTTCAAAATGTCTAATAATGACAGCAGGCACATGAGGAAGTTTCAAATAAGGTTTTCAGTGAAAAATTTCATCGTCATAATGCTTAATCATGATTCTTCTTCAAAACTCTGTTTTGAAGAAAAATCGTCAATTTCATCCTTCGTAATAAATGTAATGTAATTTTCAAAGTTCTTTCAGTTGTGAATTTCTTCAGGCGCAACCCTGGTCACCTTTGAAAAATCCCATGCCTGCTATCCCTACAAAAAATAGACAAGAGATTCATCATCAGTTCAAAAATCAAAGGAAACAAACAAAAACAGAGTTTATATTAAAAAGTACAAAGTGTCAAAATTCAAACATTAGAAAGTAGATTTTTTTAAAATAAAAAATCAAAGTCTATGGCCGTAAAAGATATTTTCATTGTTTCACAATTCATTTTCATAGTAAAAGTCAGCAAGGAGCCAAGAGAAATCGTGGAGAAATAAGTTGGAGGGCAAAACTGTGATTTGGAGGCCGGACTGTGTATAATTTGCCTGTGCGGCACGTTGGGTGAAGGTCGCAGCACACATAAATATCGCGACGCATAGAGACAGTCACTGATGTGTTAATTTGCACTTGCACGATGCACACAACAAGCGCAACACACTAGGTTGTGCGCGCAGCGCATTGGCCTGAAACAAAAATTTGTTGCCATCTCTCACTCAGATTGCAAAACAAATCTGCCTCCTATGATTCAAGTAAGTTTGTGAGACTTTGCAATTTCCATTGATCAGTGTTTGGTGTGGTTTCAAAGATTGGTTATGAGAATTTGAATGTCAAATTATAAACCCTATCCTTTTGTTAAAAATTTCTCCTTAGGGTTTTAAAATTGGTGTTTTAAAATAGTTTTGTGCCACATATCCCATTCTCCCCTTGTTGTTTCTCTCCCATCACTGTTATTTCATCAATACATCATCCTCTTACATATCTAAAATTCATTTACTCCTAAAGCCCTATTTCCCATCCCAAGCCATTTCATTTCACCTTCATTTCCCCTTTTCCATTTCACTTATAAAAATTCCCAAAACCCCAAGTCCCCCAAACAGTCAAGTGGCTGTCCCTTATCCCTAAGTTTGTCAAATTCCATAAAGCAAAATAGCACTTGACAAGACCTTATTATCCCCACTGTCCTATTTCTCCCACAGTCTCTTTCCTTTGGCACATATTTGGCATTAAAACAAAAAGCACCAAACTCTAATTTCTACCTCATACAAGCCAAACATACACCCTGCAACACCATGGAGACAGACACTGATACATCATATGACAGAGATAGTGATTCTACCACTGAGCTACATGCATCGAGAAGGCCTCATAAAGGTGGCAAACATGTGAGAGAAGAGCCCACCTCATTGACCCAATTGCAAGCCTGCCCACTTGCCATGGCATGTTTTCAAGAGCAGTCATGCTATTAGTATTGTGAGATGATTGCTCAGATTCAGCATCATTAGGAGTTGGCTCGGTTGTTTGTGTTACATTTGCATGATGGTCAGGTAACTCTTGCTGGTGTAAATTTCACTTTGACACCGGAAACCATATCTCAAGCAATTGGAATACCGAATGTGGGTGAACAGTGGAAGAAGAGACAGCAGGTGGACAGAGTGCAATATGAACCATACATCAGGCCTAGCTATGTGAGATAGCTCAGCAGGGTATTCCCGTTCTGGTTCCTAAAGGAATCCTATGTGCCTTTGATGAGACTCATTATCAGATACTTCAGTTGTGAGGGCCGGTTCTCATGCCTCTATGCATACCACATCAGGTTATTGATGCATTTCACTAGAGTGGGGATGATGAACATACCTTACTTCATGTGCCGCAACATCTAGCGAATGACCATTCTTGTGCAGAAGAAGACTCCTGAGCAGCAATACAACAGTATTTATCACTATACACTCATCAAGATTGTTTTTGTACATCAACTTGGATTGCAGTGTATTGCATGGGAGGATTTCATTTCCCATGGATTTTTCACAGCACCTCAAGTTACTCTGGAGGTTGTCCATGATGCAGGTGAACCTTCACATCATCCTGAAGGTCCCGAGACAGAGCCTATCAGTGTGACAATGTATGTCACTTATCAGAGAGGCACGAGAGGATTATCTGCAGCATCCCGATGAGTACTATCTCCACCCGGGGTGGAAGGGGTCTTGTTGCCATCATCAGCAGCACAGGTATAGGTACAGGACAGAGGTAAGAGGCCTATGAAGGATGAGGGCCCTTCAGGAGGCCAGGATACTGATTTCATACTTATTGATGAGGATTTGAACTCTCCAAGCTCAAAGTTGAGAGAGATCATTCAGGAGCAGAGGGCTGAGATCGACACATTAACCAACAAATTGCAAAGATATCAATGGATCATAAAATATCTGGAGCAGCGCAACAAATAGTTTGAGGATCAGCAGAGAATCATGGAGTTGCAAAACATCCGTGAGAACCGGCAAGCTGCCCGAAGAAGCCCAATAGAGATGACACCCATTAAGCGGGAGATTGAGGCTGATAGAGAGACTTGGCTTGAGAGGGTCAAAATTAATCTTGAGAAGTTGTTGCAAAGGAAAACAAGGAAAATAACATGCTCAGACACATGAATAACCATTATTGGGCGTGACATCATGTTTGCAAAGCGAGGATCAAGATCCTGAAGGCAAGGCTAAGGAGGGCACTAAAACATCGCAAAAGGCATGATAGGCTCCAAATTTTGGCTGAAGCTTCTTTGGCTTAGCATAGTGCTTGATGAGGTACCTTCCGCCTAAATTTCAAGAAATTTGGGAAAAAATTTGTCAATTTTGAAAATTTTTGTCTCAAAACAAATTTTCCTGCCCGATGCATAGCGCCACGTGGCGCGTGCTTATAATTGGCATCTCTTCAGGAGGAAAAATTTGAATTTCTATATTTTGCATCAAAATTTATGCATGCCTATGGATTACCTAAGGATTTCATCAAGTTTTGGGTTGCCTAAAGGGTCAAAAACATCCTAAAAATGACCTTTCTGCCACTTTTTGCACACACAGGAAGTAGTGTTGGGAGATTTGACTTTTGGAGGGGAAAATGGCAACCAAATCCAGAAATTATACTTGGGTTGGAAAGTAGATAGGTAGGGATTTCCAAAAAGCTAGCTTGCGCTCAATTTGGACTTCAGGAAGGCCTTCAAAATCACCCTCAAACTTGTGGTATGCATAGAGATTTCAGGCGCGGCACATAGAGAAATTTGGCCTATTTTTCACTCAGCACCTCAGAATTTCACCTAGTTTTGGCTATTTTGAATTTTTCATGTAACTCTTGATGTATCTTGATGTAATTTCATGACCATGATGTAATTTTGGCACAATTTTACTCATCTTGGTAGGTTCATTCACCAAAAATTGAAATGTAAGTGAATGAATCAATTTCCTACCATATAGAGGCAAGTTGTTTCATTGCCTATTTTTCAGTTCTTAGTTTAGATATGGTTGAAACAGCTCCTAGAATGATGAGCTCGACCCATAGAGGCATAGGAATGAGTTATTCTTTTCTATATCATGTATTTCTTTAGTCATTTTCAGGGTTGGACACTTGGGATTGCTTGGCACTTCATTGTACATTTCATCTCTGCACTTTTGGCAAAGGAATAGACCAGGGTTTGCAGCACTCTTTGGGATCCATGTGGCTCTGTGTTTTTATGGTGTTTCTCTCTATGTAATTTTAATTTCACTGATGTTCATGTGTATCATTTCTCTTCTCTTTTCTTCTTAAATTAAACAAATGAGTGATAAAGGTGGAATTCATTAGCTTGCTTTGCTCTGCCTTCAGTTTTGTTTAATTTTCCATGTTTTCATCTGTTTGAAGAGATTTCTTGAAATCCTCTTGCCCTCTTCGGCTCCTCACTGTTCTGAACCATCCATTCATTCAATCTAAAGTGTCAAAACAATTTCCTTCCTTTCCCCAATGAGAACTCTGCAAAAACTAGGCCTCATCCTTGCACCCAAAACTGCCTTTCCCTTTGATCCAATAAAAACCCCCAAAATCAAAATCAAATCCTTTCACCTATATACCTAGCATAAAATTAGCCTTCATTTCAAGTCATCTCAATCCCTATTGATTATTTTTGTTGAGATTGACCCGGAGAGAGCCCTCTCTTGTTTTGGTAGGGCTAGCTAGCAGACTGAGCATGGTTTGATGTTACCCTGAACTCTGCCTTCTTTCAGCCTGAGGTAGATATAGGCAATAACACAAGGTACAAGTAAAATTTTACATTCCTGTATTTGAAGGCTAGATAGATGCAGGCATCGTAGATATATGGTTGAATTTTCTAGAAGGGTATTTCTTAGTACATGATTTCTCCGACCGAGAAAACATTACTTTTGCACTCCTCAAAGTCGCATCCATGTCAAAGACTAGTGGTAAACATATTGTGAGAAAAAGGACGAGATGGAACCCTCTTTGTCCTCAGTCACACCCACTTGGAATTCATTCCGAGATGGAATCAAGGAACAATATTAACCCGTGGGAAGCTATGAGGACAACTACATCCAATGGACCACACTACGATAGCAAAGGGATCAAGATGTGCATGAACTGACAAATTTATTCCATTCTCGATGCAAAAATTTGGGTATTAAGTATTTAGAGAGACATTTGGTGGTTAATTACCGTAGCTTTTTTCACATATACATTCAAGAGGAAATGGAGTTCCTCGAAATTACCTCGTTTTGCATGGAATATCGCTATGTCACCAAGATCAAGAATCAATTTAAGCAGAAGAAGAAAGACTTTGGATCTATGAATCCGAATCCAGGGAAAGGTTCCCCCAAACCATATAAAAAGGGGCAAAGCCAAAGCAGAGTGACTAAGAACAACACCACAAATCAAAATAAGGACATGGGGAAGTGGCATGAATTTCGTAACAAACCCACTCACAACACAAACAAGTGTTGGGCCAAATATTTGTTGGTGGTCGAACTGAAGGCACCCGAATCATATGCATGTTCTGATCCTAAGTCAGAACCAAAAAAGGGTGATTAAAAAGGGAAGAAGATCATTGATGCGGATCCCAGTTCCATTTTTTCCACCACCAAGCTCCAGAGGGAGGATCCCTAGGATCCAGAGGAGGGGGAGCGCCTCTTCCATTCACAGATGTGGGTGAAGAGTTCTCCACTGCAATTCCTTGTCAATAGCAGAACCCAAAAGATCCTCATTTTAGCAAAGGTCATGACTCAGCTTGGCCTATAGACCATAGCACACCCACAACCGTATACCATTGGGTGGCTTCACCAAGGAAGATATATCCTCATCCGCCAGTAGTGCCGCCTTCCATACAACATGAAGCGATAAACGGATGAGGTACTGTGTGATGTTTCTCCTCTTGATTTGTCTGATGTTTTATTGGTCAAACCATACTTGTGGAAGCGACATGATTTTTATGAGTCTAGGAATCGTTCTATTGTTATTAATTTCGGAAATAAATTGTACAGGATACCAGAGGTATTACCGCCTCTTACCATCTCTTTGACTAATGAAAAACATTGTAGTAAGATTGTTTCCCAAACTAGGAAATTTATTTTCATTACAATTTTCCCATAAGGAAAGAAGTTTATTGTGACAACAACCTCCAAACAATTATCCCTTGTGCGGTAGTAGCAAATGGAAAAGTCGTGGAGGAATACAAGGACATTTTCTCCTCACCCACATAAGCTCCTCTAAATTGTCAAGTCAAGCACTCCATTTATCTAACCCTAGGCATGTTTTCGCCTGATGTTGCCATACCTCATGCGACCACAAAAAAATAATTCACACATGTATTGTTTGAGGCTAGTAAAGAAACTAAATTTATTGAACGCATCCAACATGTCTGCCAGCTGGTCCACGACATCTTCGATAAATCCAATACAAAGTTCAGCAACATTTTCCTCGTCTCATGGAGGAAATCATTGCAATGGGGACCAATGATTCCTAAGGGGGGAGGAATGATATATGTGGATATTGATGGAAACCAACCTATTCCATTTGGACGCCCACCATTGGTTCTATCAGTTTTTCAGTTTCAACACAACTTACTATTTTTAGCATTTTTTCAGGTCTTGAACTTCTAGAGTCATTTTGAGGCCCTAAACGACGTTTTTTGGGAAACCTAGGAGCAACATCAGATTTCCTTCGATTTTTCTCATGTCCAAATTTGTATTCCTTTGATATATATTTCTAAAGAGGAATTGATCACATCAAACTGAGATCATATGCCAAAGTTACCTCCCCAAGAAGCTGATGTACCAATTTACCCAAACGGGGCCCATAGTTTTGGAGCTTCATCTCCCAGGGTTATTTTTTTGGATGTTTGGAGTTTTCCATTATTTCTAAACAATAAATAGGATTTTTAGCTTCAATATTGTAACACAGTTTAGAGGCCTGTAGTAGCCACATCTCTTCTCAGAGACAAGCTACCAATGTCCTAGCTAGTTTATTTTCGTTATGTCTGTAAGAATATTTTTGTTATTTGATATCAATGAAATAAAGTATCATTTCTACTGCATCTTTATGTTTATGTATATTTATATATTTTATTGTGTTCTTACATAAATCCAGATCAGGTTTTTCCTTCAAGAAGTATTGATTCACCAATAATATTTCCTTGATTTCCCCTCTCGACCCAACTATATACATAGCACCTCACTTCACTTCACTTGGTTCAAACATAAAAAAGAGATGCTATATCACAACTTTTTCAATCTAGGAAAGAGTAATATGCTGACGAAATTCATATTTTGAGAGTATGAGTTTCATCTCTAGTGTTTCTCTGCTTCTAGAAGGCCTAGAGAGTACCCCAGTAGAGTCAATACAAGAGCATAAGCATTTATTCACTGCAAATGAGCATGAAAAATACTCATACTAAGTCACTTGATTAACCTCCCTATGTTGGAAGCCTTTATCTTATTTCACCCTTTATTTATTTATTTAATACGATTTTTCTTCACCACTTATCATTTCAAACGGGTGGAAGAGCGATCTCGGCTTATTGAGAATAGAGGAGGTTTCCCCTTTAGGGAAGTATTTATATAACCTGTAATATTAGTTTGCTCACTTAATATTTTCCCTTATCCTTTCTCTACTAGATCGGATAAACATGTAACCCCCCAAGTAGATTTAAAACCAAGTTGAGGAGTTTGGATACTAGAATAAATGCAGATCTGATAAGTTCCCTCAAGGTTTTCCTTTTGGATATTTTGTACTTTCCATATAGACTCGAGTCAACCTATGGAACCTTCCCAAAAAAAAAAAAAAAAACTAATAGATAGACAAGAATTGTGGTTGTCGCATTTCTCATTATTCAATGACAACCCTTCTGAGCCATGCACTATTTCACACAAGATCTTATTTATATACAAATTCCAAGACACAAAACATGAGAGGACACAGATTGACATGACACACATGGGAAAAAAATAAATGATGTAAAAAATATAGAGGAAACACAAGTTATAGATGTTATTCAAAATAGAGTTTCAAATATTTGCCATTTACTGGAAGAGGGTCAATCCTCCCATTTAAATATTTTAGCTTGAAAGTTTCATTACTAAGTTTCTCTTTGATGGTACATGGGCCAATCCACAGTGATTGGATCTTTGTGTGTTTTTCTTTCTCTTCATGGGCCTTATTACACCTCAACACTAAGTCATCCATATCGAATATCTTAGTCCCTACATATTTTTTTTTAATCTAGTGCTTAATATGACTTTGATTGATGACAAAAATTTATTTAGATTTGAGCCTTTCTTCCTTAAGTTAAAGAGAAGTATCTATCCTGCTTTGAACCAAAAGGCAAGGTCTACCTTGGGATTCTTGGGAGAGTTGCAAGGCTGGGAAATGCATGTTTGGAGGTAAGATAGTTTCCTTACCATATAATAGGAAGTACAGTGAGGTTTTCAGGGACAACTTAGGAGTTACATGGTCAACCCATATCAAATTTCTCAAAGCATTTTGTCACTTACTTTGCTGAGAGAAAATGGTGTACTTGATTATCAAAACGAGATTTTTTTTGTTGATTCACATAAACCACTTCCCTATGGATAATAGTTAGATTCAAGTTTCAACCCAATGCCATTCTCTAATGAAAATTTATAAAGTGTCAAAAAATAAAAATAATTCGCATTATCATAGAGAAGAGATGTTGGAACATCAAACCTAGTTATAATGTTCTTCTTTAAGAAGTGGATGAATTCATGATCGTTAACTTGTCTTAAAAGGAACTTCTTCTGTCTACTCTATAAAATAATCTATCGATGTTAAAATTTATCAGTTTTTCTTTGACGAATGTGGGAATATTTCTCCAATAACATATAGTCCCCACTGTTGGAATGATTCCTCAACTATTACTGGTAATAGTGGGGTGGAGGAATTCTAATATTAGTCAGCACATCTCTGACAAGTTGGGCACGTGCGAGCATAAGCATGAGAATATTTGAATATTGTGGGCCAATAATAACCAACCCTCGTTACATTATGCATCATTATATCACACGCATAGTGACCACCTATTGGTCTGTCGTGTTGATCTCTTAATACCTTCTCTATATCGTAGGGCTCAAGGCATCTTATAAAGACACAATTGTGGTGCTTTCTAAGCAACACTCCATGAATGAGCTGATAATATAGAGATTTAAGGATAATTTCTCTCTATTATTTATTTGATAAATGCATGGGCAAGGTGTCGTCCTATAGGAATTGTCATATATCTGAATACCATGGTTTTGTTTATTTTTTCTAGGGAACGTGTTCAACGTTATAAATTTATTTTTCCTGCTTCCACCTTAAAATATATTTCTCTGCAACAAATCTTGCTTCTGCTGCTAATTGAAAGAGGCCATGACCCTTGATAGTATGAACTATTTTAAACTCAATATCATATTCTTGTAAATACGTCATCCAATTTTCCCTCTTCTCACGTAGCTCTTGTTGCACAAAAAGTGTTATGACTTCTAGATGAGGAACATATACTATCATGTGAGCTTTAAGGAGATAGGGCCTGAAATATTTAATTTCCTTATATACATCATTTGGATATTTATTGATGTAAGGGTAATTCATCTCTGATCCCTATAAGCTAACACTCATGAAATAAATAGGAAGTTGAATTCCTTCAATATCCCTTCTATGTCAATATGGCCACAATATATGAATCCGAGGCAAAATGATAGAGTAGTAAATCCTTGTCGTAATAAGGACTAAAAGGTGCAAGTGCATCAACAATAGCTTGTTTAATTTGAGCAAAATAATCTTTCTCTTTTTTATCCCATTTATAAGTTGCATCTTTCTTAATCATTTCCTTTAATGGTTTAACTATCTGAGCATAGTTAGAGATGAACTTGTGTAGGAAATTAATCTTCCCTAAGAAAGATTGCATAACCTTCTTATTTACTAGGAACGAGATCTTAGTTATATATTTGACCCTTTTTGGGTCTACTTTGATTCCACTCTTTGAAATGATGTGTCCTAAGAGAGTGCATTCTAACACATCGAAGATGTTTTTCTTGGGATTGAGAGAAATCCCACACTTGCAACACTACTCAAATATTTGTTTCAGATGACGCACATGATTTGATCTTCTTTTAGAGAATAAAATTACATCATCCATATAAAAAACTATACTTTAGCCAATCAAGCCACAAAATTCAATGTCCATTTCTCTTTGAAATGTAGCACCAACATTGATAAGCTCGAATGGCACACACTTAAAGGTGAATGTTCCCCACTTGATCATGAAGGTGGTTTTGAGATGGTCTTGTTCTTCCATTAACACTTGATTGTAGCGATAAAAACCATCTAGAAGCAAGAACATATCAAACCCAGATACTATTTGGAGGATTTATTCCATGGATGACACTGGGTAATTTTATTTTTCTAATTCTTGGTTAAGATTGCGAAAGTAGACACATAACCTTATCTCACCATACTTTAATATAACAGTGACCAAATACGAAACCAAAGTAAAAATTTTAACCTTAAAAATGATATGAGAATCCAAAAAAAATTATCAGTGCCTTTTGGATTAGGGGTTCTAGCATTGGATGTACTTTCCCTAGCTTCTTCTGAAAAAAAATTCATCCCTTCTTTAATGGGAATGGCATGATGGATATTATGAGCATAATATGTCTTCAAATCATCATAACTCCATGCAAACACATCTCGATATTGTTTGAATAGGCTAATAAATTCTTGGAGTTCTTGTTGAGAAGAAAATGTACTAAGGTTTACATATTTTAGATGGTCCTTGGTTCCCAAATTAACTTGTTCAGATGAAAACTTCCAGCTTTGAGTCTTGGTGTTAATCTGTCCTCTTAACCAAGTTTGCGGGTCATATAATTTTTCGAGGGATACTACACAGGCTTTATGCATATTGTTTCCTTTCTTTACATTATATGCTTCTTGCAAAGCCTCATCATGCTCATCCTCCTCAATGGAATCATCTTTTATCATGTCTGCATTAGCCATAAAATGCAGTATCTATTGGTCGTAATTTAAAATATGTAAATTAGTGACGTTATGAGGCACAAATAACCACAAGGAAAATACCTTGTAGCAGAGGTTTTTGCAGAAGCAACTATAAAAATAGCCCCAAAATTTGTTTGTAGCATAGGTCACTAGGGGAGGTGAGTGGGTGAATTTTTTAGTGGATGTTTCTTTGATTCTGTGTCTAAATTATTCAAGTGCACATGTTCTTTATTATCCATACATGCACCATTGTTGCATATAACATGGTGCACTGTAGAATTTTTCTTTTGAAAAAAAAGGTACGCTAAATAACAAAACACACTGGTGCTTGAATATTATCGAGCTTCACACTCCTTCATATAGTAAAACGTACTAGTGTTATTTGGAAATGATGTCTTGGTGCAGTAAATGTATAACAATGCCTTGAGGCATCTTATAAAATGTAATGATAGACGATTTATAATTTATAAAAAAATCAGTGCTATTGTAAAACAACAACATTGATGTGTTACCAATAAGGTAAAGCCCTGGTTCATCTCGATAAGGAACCATGGTAATTTTAAAGTAAAAAAAAACTACAGTTCTTTTAGATATAGACTGCCTCAATGCGCTTCGCAAAACGCACCAGAGGAGTGTTAAATAAAAAAAAAACCTTCCCAACCTTACTTTTCATTTTTACTATCTACAGTGTGGGATATATTTGAAGCACTAGTGCCACTCTTTCCATGTTCAGGCTCCCTCATTTCTATTTTCTCTTTCTCACCACCTATCAATACCATGCTCACTGTTTGAGTTTCCAATTTTTTCAAATGATGTGAAAATTTGTTTTTCTCCATTGTCTCCACAATCCCTTGTTGATGACCAAATGTCCAAGTAATATCTATGTTTCTTTCTAATTTATGTTTTTAGTGGATAATAATTACAAATTAGGTCGAATTTATCATTAAAATAAAAATAAACGTGTGGTGCTCTTGATATATTTGACTCACTCCATGAGCGGTACGCCTTGTAAATTTACAGGATGCACCATGTTTCGATGCATGAAAATTATGTACCACCGTTATGGCAGTGTGTTTTGTAAATATTAAAAAAATGGGAAATATGTGACATATTGTATGTCTGTGTGTCACTCCTAATGCGTTTATATTTACCAAATTCACTGCAAATAAACATTTAATGATATTCCTATATCTAGGTGTGTTCAATAACCTAAATGTAATGTATCGGTGCCAACATGTTATATGTGCGCATCAGAGGAATAAAATATAAAATAAAATAAAATAAAATAAAACACCTATAGTGCAATTATAGTTGAAAGTGCATAGACTCGAGTTCATGACTATGATTTGAGCGCACTCGTAATTATTATTTTTAGATCAAAGGTTTTGTTTGCATAGTTATCAATACATGTTTCATTTAATAAAAAAATTGCATTTTATGTATGAGGGTGATGTATTTTATATTTCAATCATGTAGTAGAATGTCATCAGAGAGAGAATTAGTTGGAGTAGGACCAATAGGAAGACCCATACAATATGGTTTAACCATGGCAGGAAAGAGAGATATCCTAGAAGATCCTATGCATATGTGTAATAGATATCTTACCTTCATTTCCTAAATGGGATCTTTACTAGTTGACCACCTCTAGTGATGATCTAAGCTGATCTACACCATGACTCATTTTGTACCTCCTAACGGGTAACTTCACACAAGCACATGCACCATTATTCTCATCCTTTCCATGTCCTATTTAAAAATAGCTCCAATTATGTTGAACTTATGTCTTCTTATGTAGCCAACTCAACCAATAAAAACATTATCCTTACTTTAACTTCAATGCCCAACCATATGACCATATTCAATGATTTCTAAATTATATTTCATTTCTTTAATGATCCATAAAAAAAATTCAAATCAATGTTGCACAACAATGTCTCATTCTCATGATCATAGTTGATGTAAAAGTGATCCTTAATCACATCACATGAATAGTTAGTGTTATCCCTGTTGTGAACATTAAATTTTTATTTTTTGTAAAAAACAGTACGTATATGAACACTGGGTCTGAGTGAGAGTACTCACTCAATATATTTATCTCAAGAGAAAATGTGTAATTATCATCAACTTCTACCGCTAATAAGATTATGCCCAGATGAAATACTTTGTGAGGATGCTTAGATTCAGAAGCTTCCCACATGGACCTTTGTATGTGTTTCACATATTTATAGATTTGGCAATTAAATCCCTCCATGAATTGTTAAATATGAATCTCATCCTCAACATAGTTGATCCTCCTAAGAATTATATTTGAAGAATATGGTTTATTTCCCACGACATACTCATATCGCTTCCATGTGATGGTGGAATCTAACATCCCAAAATGGTTGGAATCAATAGGAAAGTTCCTATGGTATAATTAAAAATCACCACATTCAGTGAAACATATCGTACCTATGCATATTTTCATGTAAAACAACTCTTATGGATCCCTTCTGCATAATATTAATGAAACAAAATCGTGCACTATAGGAGGAGGAGGGTCACCATGACATTTCCTCTTGCAAAATTATCAAAAAGTGTCATAATAAAGTTGGAATTCAACATGATATTAGAAACAACACGTGTCATGGATTATATTAGGCCTAATAAACCATGGTTTCAATTTCTGAAACATCCTTATGGATATCTTCACATGGTGATTTATTTCCTAAAATTCCTTGAATAGTGCAACTTTTGTCACATATAAAACATACTTAGCATGATTTACATACTCATATTTAGCTATGGGATGTCATACGACATGATTTATATCTGGAATAGCATGGGAATGGCTATCCCAAAATTCTACCACAAGTGATATGATACTTGTTGTAATCTTTTCTTGGTAGCATTTCATTGTGATAAGAGCCCAACAATAAAATTAACTATATTCATTTAATCAAACCCTAAAGTTTGTAGGCTTGTGAAATGTTTTTCTTGAGACATGGATCAATTTTTACATTGATGCCAACTTTTATTTCCTTGATGTACTTGGTGCAATAATAACAGTTTTAATTTCCATATGAGAAACTCTAACATTGGGTTTTCTTGATTTTCCAAACATAGAGGATTCCTTCGATATATTTTCAATGACATTCATACGTGTCTTCCCTATTTTAACATCTCGAATACTTAAAGGCTTTGTGGCATGTTTTATTTTATTATGTTTGATCAACCCATGTCGTGTTTGAGCTTGCGCAAAATATAAATGTTTATCAAAATACTTTAAAATGATTTTCTTGACATTATATCTAAAATGTGAGTAGGTATAGGCTTCCCAAGCTCCTTTATCATGCTTGCATAAAAAATTTCAAACCTTCCACCACTTTCCAATAAAATGCCAATTCGTATTATCCAATCAACTTGAGAGGGGAAAACTCATTATTCTATTGGTTTACCAGTTTGATAGGCAACATCTTACTCCTTTAGTGGTAGATTATCTTGATAAGGAAAAACTTTTTCCCCTAATGATAGTTGACCAACTTGATAGTGCACATTTTTTTCCTCTGGTGGATGATCACCTTGATAGGGAACATATTATTCCTCTAGTGGTTTATCAACTTGATAGGGCACAAAATATTCCTCTATTTGTTGATTATCTTGATAGGGAACATCATGTTGAGCATGATGTTGATAAATTTGATAGTGCACATCTTGTTCCTCATGTGGCTGATCAATTTCCTTCCCTACATAGCTGAATACAAAATATACTTGTAACTCAAGTGAATCACCATCATAAGACAAGTGAAATGTATATTGACACATATTTATTTAAAAAATAACCATAGGTGGAGGGACATGATATTATTAGCATGAAATCCCCCCTTCTTTCATTTAAATTTAGGGATATCCTATGGTAACTTGGTTGGGGTGGGGGGTCATTGCTGATTATGTGCAAAAAAATCATTTCTAGGTTTTGTCAAATCTAAGAGATTTAAAGAAGAAACAAATGGTATCTTGTTGGTGTTAGCCATGATGTAATGGCCTTCTGTGTTTTTATTAGTATTGGTATTGGTGTACCCTACGGGATAGTATTGGTTGGTGTACCCTATAGGGTATTGTTTTCATTTCGCTAAGGGCTAGTTGTGGGGGTGCCTTGAGAGGATTTAAATCCCAATAAGGTGGCTCCAAGAATGGATGTGCCAAAAAAGGTGGTTTAGTCCTATATTTTGTGCCATAATGGTTAGATATCAGGTAGTCCTCCCAGTAATGGTGGGACATCTTGTAGTTTTCTAGAGTTACAGGTAACCATTGGGTCACTTATGGTTTCCTAGTAAGTTTGTTGGCAAAGATGGTGAGGGGAATTTTCTTTAGTAAAATGAAATGAACCGTGTACATAATTCAAAGTGAAAAATAAATTTTCAATTTTCCCTCTAATTATAATGTTTGAAACAATAAATAAAAATGGTTTTTTGAGGTTTTGTATATGAGAAAAAATCTTTAAAATGCCTAATGTCCTTCCATCAAGTAGTAACTAGGCCTCGTGAATATTTTAGAGTAGGGTATTGGGTCCATGTCATGAATTTCACTAGAATTGCTTCCAACAACCAAAAATCAACCAAGGTATGGACAGGGTTATAATGCCCCAAGGCACAAGAGCTATTTCCCAAAAGATTTGGTGACGCTTCCAGTAGCCTGGCCAAAATATCCTGAGGTCTCTTATGCTCCCGTACCTAACACCTACAGGGAAATATGTTGCCCTAATATTTTTCCACTAATTTACCTATGTCTAGTGAGAATGAGTGAATCTCTAATTCCGATTGTGGGTTTTGGACTTAGAACCCATACCAAGTGTTGAGAGACAATAAGGAGGTTCATGATAATCTGGAACCTAAACCTTATCGCCTTCATGGGTGTCTTCTCATTACCAGATTTGTCACTAGGGGATGTAGGTTTTTAAGCTCCCTAAAAGACAAATTATATGTTTCAAGATGAAAACAACCACAACGTCTTGTGTTTCCTACCTCCGTGGTCATAACTTGAAATATAAATTATCTTGTGGCCCGTGTGGGGAATTTAATGTGTTCGAGTTAAGGTTGTTATTATATAGTTTTGCTTCACTTAGGGTGTGCAAAAAATGTAAGCTCAAATAAACTAATTACACAGATTGAAAAAGAGGATACCCTTTATACCAAGTTTTAGTGAGATTAGTGTGTGGAGTGAAGGTGCATGTAAGTGAAATTATGAATATACAAAGTGTGAATTACAATGATGTGGATATGTGATGATGATTTATAGTTCCCTTAATTACACTATGTGAGGTTTGTTATTTGCAATAAAATAAAATATGTGTGGATAGAGGGTCGCTTACTCTTTCTTAATGATTATATATGCTTGCATATCTAGGGAAATGGAAAAAATATTACTTTGAGAAATATTTCAGATACGGTCCCCACAAGTTTTCCACGAGAGTGCAAGGGGTAATTTTCTATTTACTCTCTTTACTAACACTAACCACTAGTCCCAAAATAAAATGAAATAATGGCTTTGGTTGGAAAACAAGTAAGATAAATGTGTGGATTTAAGGCCACTTACTTTCCTTCTAATTAACCAATAAATGTGTGGGTCTTTGCAGATCCAGTTGTTTGTTTGTCTCTTGAGGGAAATATCATTGCAGGTCAGATTCTATAGCAGCTCTACACTTATCACAAGTGGACAGAGAGATAGCGTGGGGTAGGCCACTTGGTCTATCATGTTTATATATGAAGCCCACCTTCATTGTAAGAGCCAAAGGTGGAGGATATTTTCCATGAGTTACCATTTTGGAGGGTTACTCACATTGTATGGATGATAGCTTGGGGCTTGGAGCTTCACATTGAAAGGAATTTTCCCAATCATTTTCTGATCCCATACCTCAAGAAGGCCTCTATACCACATATAGTTGCCTCCATGGATATCCTGCTACTTCATTATGAGAGCCATTTGGATTTATCACCAAAGGATTACTTATACACTCGGGAGGAGCAACTTGGGGACATAGTGATGAGAGAGAATCTTATTCATTGGAGGAACTTAACATATGAGGATGCTACAGGAGGAAGAGAAGAGGCTCTTCAATCCTATCCTTGTAGTTGTTTGGGGAAAAAAAAATTTGGGAGGGGAGGATTGTAATATTCCTAAATTAGCATTGTTACACCATTTTTTTGTCATCTAATCCATTCTTATTAGATGGAACCAAGTACACCAAGTAAGACCAATTTTACCCCAAGTAAAATCCCATTCAGTATGAAAAATAACTTAGTAAACCACCTTTATTAAGTTGTTTATGGTCTAAACAAGAAACCCCATGAGGAAATATTAAATAAATCTATATTTGTTTGATTTTCCTCAAAGAATAATTAATTAAATAGAAGTTTGATTAATATTCTTGGTTATATTTAACCCAAAACAATGAAATTAATTAGATAAATCATTATTTATCTTATTATTTCCTAAAGATTAGTTATTTAAACCTTATTTAAATAATATTCTTTGTTAAATATGACTAAATCACCCATAAATATTTAAATAAATCATTATTTATTTGATTATTACTCAACCACATCCTTAAAATGATAAATAAATCATTTATTTATTTATTATTTACAAATAAGGGGATTTGACCCAAGTCAAATTCCTTTTCCCTCCAAAAAATATAATAAAATATTCCATAAAAGTTGGATCTTGATTGGTTGATAATATTTTAATTATGCACCAATGTGTAGACTAACTCAATATTTCATTATAAATAGAAGGGTTTTCCGATTCATTTTTCACCTTTTGTTGCATAAAGATCACTCTAGATCTAAACTTTTGGTCTAGCTATTGATCCACCATCATAGTCATATTTTGCTACTATTTTTGTCTGGTTTTCTACACCATCAAGAGAGAGGAATTCTAGATCTGAAGTGCTCAGGACTTACAAGAACCCATCCCATTGAGGAGAATAGGGAACACCCTCTTGTGTTTTCCTCCCAAGTGCCATTAATACAAAATTCATTTGATATATTCTTGTCTTGTCTATTGGATGCATGGAGTAAATCTTGTTTTTTGTACTATTTAATGTCTTCTAATGCATAGATATAGATTTTTTCAGCATTTAGATTGATCACCTAACTGCAAATTTGAAGATATTAGTAGTCATTTCTACTGTTAGGGTTGTTTGTTATGCACAACTAAAGTGGTCTTTTTTCGTACGCTTGGAATTAAGATTCATACTAACAACTGGTGACTCCACATG
The DNA here is from genome assembly GCA_034641835.2 of Pinus albicaulis. Classification (NCBI taxonomy): domain Eukaryota; kingdom Viridiplantae; phylum Streptophyta; class Pinopsida; order Pinales; family Pinaceae; genus Pinus; species Pinus albicaulis. The sequence continues at coordinate 421,559,243 of CM076583.1, read as the reverse complement.
GGTTTATGATTATGACCGCTGTCTTTTTTCTGATCCTTGCATATCTAGCTGCTTCAAACCCTATAATTTCTCTTCAGCCCCTTGTTTTTTCTCTTCTGGATGTTGTTTTTAACCTATAAAACCCTAAAACGATAAAAATTATGAATTTCGTATGTTTTTGGAACTATTGCGTAGGTGACAGACATCAGCCGCAGCTGAGACGACAACTTTTTCTGAAACTTGCCGTCGAGAGTGCCAAAAATGCAGGTCACACTTTTTTGCCTAGAACCTCCGATTGGGACCTTTAGGGTGCACTTTTCAGCCCAAAAATTGCGACCTCTACTGAAAACAGGTCAGAAAATGTGACCTGGAATTTTTCAAGGGATTTTTCTGAAAGTTTTTTGGGTTTGTTTAAGCCTCTATTCAGGGTTTTCTAACCTCCTTATCCACCCATTTTTGACCTATAATTGTTTTGTTTCGCTCAAATAAGTGGGAACCTAGCCCCCTAGGGCTTCATTACCCTCCACTTTTTGTGGAAGAATTTTTGCTGTTGTAGGTTATCTGAAATTTTAGAGTCTTTAGCCATTTTTTTAGATCTGATACCTCACCTTCTGATCCACTTCAGATCGGCTTGTTATCCATCCAAATCACCTCATTCAGGTTTTTTTTGGTTTTCCTTTAGGGTTCACTCCACTTCCCTCCTGGAGATAGCCTTTCGCCACTTATTTTTGTAGCAATTTTTCCTCAGATCTGTTGTTGTTTCTGCACCACTTTCCAGCAGATTTGGTGTCTTAAATCCTTGTCCCTATTGACCTTAGATCTATTGGGATTTTTAGTGCGTTTTGATTAGTTCTTTTCTCACCTATGAACTAATTTTTGAGAGGCCCGCCTCCTTGGGTTTAAATATTTTCATTATTAGTTGTTTATTCTCTGTTTTTGCAGGCTTATATACTGTTATTTGCAGCTATATAGCACACTTTTTCTTTTCTCGACAAATTTCTGGGTTTAAAAATTAAAATTTACACATTTTTACACACACACCCTAAGTGAAAAAGGGCTTGGTTAACACCACCAAGTAAAGACTCTAAAAAAATTGAAATCAATTGATCCTGCACGTTCATGCCCTTGTTTTGACATTGTAATCAGTTGATCCTGCACCTCCCTGCCCTTGTCGGTCTCTTTTTCCTTTGTACTGTGTGTGTCATCATTGTTCTACCTCCCATGGGATCTCCTTTTCCTCAGGGGAGGGCCAGCACCTCCTGCATTTTTTCCCCTCCTGGTAGCACGTATCCTGGATACGACATGCCTCCTCTTTCTGCCCAACATCATTTTTACCACACTGTTACCCAACCTCTTCCATATGGTACCCCTGATTACCAGATTCTCATGATGAACTCTGATCAACCTTCAACTGTAGACATCAATCTTCAGACTCGGTCTCGTCAGTACAACAAGAATCCCGCTACGTCTGTCCCCGAGCCACCTCCTTCGGTCTCTACTAAGCCTCTTTTGACACCTAAGGGTCCCGTGCAGATCCCTCAGCCTACGGTGGAGGTTCATCCCAATATCCCTAAGGGACCACTGTTGAGCCTCAAAATTGTGCTTTCCTTCACTTCATTTTACCTCATTTTCCCTTGTCCATTGCTATCTTAGACCCAATTGATCAATGAATATAGTTAAAATTACTTCTAGAATGATTTACATGACTGACTTGTTAAATTTTGTGATTTTTGCCATTATAAAGCATTTTGACCAGAACTAGCTGCAGAATGCAGACATTCCGTAGCTAACCGGCGATTCTGCAGCTGCCTTCATGTTTGAGTATGTTCCAGGTGGCCTCTTGAGAAAAACCGCATATGGGCATGATCCACGTTATGTCTACATGGTTCGTTGCTCATCATGGAGGAAGAAACGAATTCTGGGTATGGTTTTGAACGTGGGGAACACATTTAGGAAGGAAGACTTCTATTAGGACTGTCTCAGTCCAGATGTCTTTTCCTCTTCACGCAGCCACTTCAAAGAGTCCTAATGTGATTCCAATAAGGAAAGACAGTGTTCCTGAATTATTGCAATTATTGTTATGTGCATTTGCTTTATAAACGCTTGGGAGACCGAGAGCTATGTTAGAGATTTTATGTTAGATTTGCTGCTAGATTTTGTTTAAACTCTGTGCTACATTTCTGAAGACGCAGAGTGTTATGTTCAAACTATTTCATCTTTAATGGAGCAGACCGTGTTGTTCTCAAGCGTGATTTAATTTGGAGTTGAATTCCGTCAAGTGGTAGAGGGCCCCTGCCTCTTGCACGGATTTATTTTGCGTAAATTAGATAAGTTTCCTAGCTGCCTTTACGTTTTGCATTTGAATTAATAGTTGTTTTAATTAGCTACTGTAGTCGTACTCATTCTAATTCTTCCACAAGAAGATGCTCTTCCAAAAGACTATAATGATGAATGTTTAATGACTATAGTATTGTAGGATTAGGAGTTGAATTTATAATTGTTTTAACTAGCTACTGTAGTTATATTCATTCTAACTCTTCCACAAGAAGACACTCTTCCAAAAGATTATAATGATGAATAGCTATGGTACTGTAGGATTTAGTTGTAGTTTTTGCTGATTCACTATCACAGTTACACTTGTTCTAATCACTCTTCCACAAGAAGAAACTCTTCCAAGAAATTCTTAAGAAGTTCAAGACATGACCGTGATAATGAATGATTTAGTTGTGTTTGTACTAAGTATCATCTCTGTTCTTGCTCTTAAACGCTTGCCCAAGACATCATAATGACGAGTAGGGTATGGATATGATATCTTAGTTTTTCATTTGCTTTCAGTCTATTTGCTTACAATTGCACTCAATTACATAGTCATAATTGTTCTACCTCTTCCAAAAGAAGGAACTCTTCCAAAATATCACTAATGATGAACAAACAGATTGTGTAACTTCATAGAATAATGCATGTTAGCATAGTTAGAATGCTCCGGAGTTTCATTGCATTTAACTCATGTTCAATTACTTTGTTTCAAGTTTGATGATGACTTATCGTTCAACATTGTTTTAGATTAGTGGCATCTTAAGTTCATTCTTAGATTAATCCATTGCACTTGCACTTCATATTCAAACTGTCATCCATTGCACAATAGATTACTTCAGTTGTTAGGATTAACAAAATAGCCTTCATTATTCACAAACCTCTTCTTGTTCTGAAATCCATAATTGATCTATAATCATATGAACAGAAGACAACATCATTTTAAGGCCGGAAGTACCTCTGCAATTTCCTCATCATTTCATAAACAGAGCTCTTCCTCAAAAAGACTACTTTGGAAAGAAATCAATAACTTTTGAGTAAAGGTTTTGTGACACTCAATTAAATTGCAGAATAGAGATAGGAACTAGTTCTAGAATAGAGAATCTTATGATGATAACAATGTTTTTCCTCTAAATATGTTTCAAATCTCCAATCAAGGACAAAATATTGCATCATTTTAAGTTAGTTGTTTCACTGTTTAGTTAGAGGATTTGCATGCTTAGTGATTAGTTCTCAAGTTTAGTTTGTGTTTTGAATCATTTGTTTGAAAGTCATTATCAAGCTTTGCTTTTATTTAGTCATAGTTTAGATTCTGCTTCAGTGTTTCCAATTGCATTTGCCATTTGTCATTCCATCAATTAGGCTTAACTCTGTTTTTAACCACCAGCTTCTTTCCATTAGCTTTCTAGGCATTTTCCTGCAAACATAAAACCACCAAAAGACCAAAAACATCATAAATCATCACAAAAGACCAAAAACATCATAAACACTACACACAACGCATTAGGAAACAAGCACCTAGGTACATACAATACACTTCACTTCAGCAGTTTACAAATCCTGGTTGACAATTAAATGAGCTCAGTTTAGGAGACTAGATTGAGACCCAACATTTTGGCGCCGTTGCCGGGGAAGTGAAAACTAGGTAACCTTTGTTTCTTAGCATCCAAAAACAATTTTATGCGTAGGGAGAGAGATTCAAGGGGAAGATTTATAAGCAGCAGAGGCATAAGTTTGATTTCTAGAACACCACTTGTTTCATCTAGATCCAGAGCTAGTACACCTTCAACTCAAACCCATCTTCCATCCTTTACTGATCCTGGACTTCTAGAAGATCTAAGGTCACCTATTCCATTATAGAAACCTTCCACTTCATCCACTAAAACTGCCATAGAAGAGGATCCAAAAACTTTTGTTGAGGATACAAACCTTTCTACTTCCACAGGAGAGTCAACCATGGCAGAAGAAGGAGGAGGAGGAGTTGTTAATGGAGAACACACATTATTTGGAGGAGGTAGAGGAAGAGGTAGAGGAGAAGGAGGAAGAGGAGAAGGAGGTAGAGGTGCAGATGGAGGGAGAGGTAGAATAGGAAGCTCTTTTGGGTTCCCTATACTTGATGAAGAAACCAATACAACCATGAAAAACATTTCGCCCTCTGTCCTTCCAAACTTCTATGGACTTAAAACTGAAGATCCTGAAACTTTCTTATTCGAATTTGAAGTGCTGTGTAGGACTTATGACTACCTAGAAGATGCTCAAAAATTGAAATTATTTCCTTCAACTTTGAAGGGAGCAGCATTGAAGTGGTTTATGAGTCTAATCAGTAGTTCTATTAGAACATGGGAAGACATGAAACAAGCATTTCTAGAGAGATACTTGGATTGTTGTATGTCGGTTAATCATAAGGAAGAAGTTTTCAAGATGTTACAAAAAGAAGATGAAAACTTAGAAGATTTGTTGGAAAGATTTAATTACAACATCAAAAGGGCAAAAATGGAAAATCTAGATCAAGACACCTTAAAAGCTCTTTTGTTGAAAAAAATTAGGGATGAATGGTTGGATATCCTAAATATGATGGGAAAAGGGGATATATCACAACTTACATTACCTGAAATATCTGAGTTATGTATCAACCTTTCCAGAGGGAAATCCAAAACTGTCAAAGGTCCAAGAGATCCTGCTCTTGCAAGGGCAAGTAAATCTGCTTCTGGGACAGTAAGTAGATCATAAATAGGACACATGCTGGATGATTTTAAGTCTGACATCTTAGGGAGTCTTAGTGAACAAATAGACACCCTCAAGATACAAAACAAGCAAAAGGCTGAATCTGATGCCTTGGCAATCTTTTGTCCCAAATGTAGAAAGAAACATGCCTTAAGAGAATGTCCTTTGGATGTAAAAGTTGTAGAAACCTGTGTCATTTGTTCTGAGAAGCATGAGACCAAGAATTGTCCTTCTCTTCCTGGTCTCAAGGCTGTTTTTCAGGAAGAAACTCCTAAAAATTCCACAGAGTCTCTTAATTTTGTATCTAGAAGACCTTGGCAGGGACCTCAGACACAAGGATTCCATGATCAAATGTATAATCAACCTCCACCTTGGAATTCTTGGCAGCAACCTTGGCCCCAATTTCAAAATAAATCTCAATATTGGGCACAAGGAACACAAAGTCCCTATGGAAGATACTCTCCATACTATCAGTATCCACCATCCTATCCACCATACCCACATTTTTATCCTCAAAATCCTCAACAAAATTTCCCTCAAAATCTTCAACAAAATCCTCAACAACATCATCAGAACCAACCACATCAAAATCAACCACTTCCATTACCATTCCCTCAAAAATCCAATCAATTGCCAGCTCAACCCATACCAAACCCCAATAATAAGAACCCTCATAATACATACATGATAGAAGGACAACAATTTCCAACTTATTTAATTACTCCTCTAGACCTTAGTGATGTTCAACTTAGGTCCGGAAGGATACTTGAGAAGAGGAAACCTTCTGTGATCATACAAGAACAAGATAATTCTGAGGAAGACTCCCTACGGGTTAATAAAAGTCTTGAGGAAGATACATCCTTTCAAGATCAAAACATTGAAAAACTGAAACAAAAAGATCCAATAAATCCAACTCCAGTATTAGAGCAACCATCCACATCTACTTTTATACCTCCCTTTCTGGAAAGATTACAAATTGATAAAGGTGTAGAAAAACAAATCATGGTGCCTATTTATGATTTCTTAGATGAATTGAGAAATGTTCGCATTAAAATTCCATTATTGCAAGCCATCAAGGAAATCCCAATTTTAGCCAAAACAATAAAGGAGTTGAGTATGAAGACAACAAGAAAAAGAATAAGAGAAACCAAGAAAATTCAACTGGTAGGACAAATAGCAGACATTATGATGGGCAAGATTACTATTCCAAAGTACCTTGACCCAGAAAATCCAGTTGTCAAAATTCACATCAATGGAATTGAAATTCAAAACACACTCATTGACTTAGGAGCAGCAATAAATATCATGAGTAGACAAATCATGGACAAACTGAAACTTCCTAATCTTCTCTTTACACCCACATTATTACAATTAGTAGATAGATCTGTGATCAAACCAGATGGGGTAATAGAAGACATTCCAGTGTCCCTAGATTCTTGGGAATACCCTGTGGATTTCATGATCCTAACTCCCAAGAATAATCTAGGAGGCCATCCTGTTATATTAGGAAGACCTTGGTTGGCTACAGCTGATGCTTTTATTAGTTGTAGGTCTAGTGATATGTATATTTCTGATGGTAGTTCAACTAAGAAATTCACTTTATATCCTCCAGCTAGGACAATTACAGATCTAGATGACACTCAATGGATAGAGGATGAAGAATATTTACAACCACTCTTCACAATTTCAGAAATTAGTGAAGATAATCAAATTCTGAATACTCTAGAAAATTTTGAATCCTCTCCAGAACACAAACATGAATCATTTCAAGAGGGATCCAATATCAAGTTTTTGTCATCTAGGCAGATGTCTCTTCATTCTATGGACAAATTTGGCAGCTCTACAAGTGAAATTTTTCCAGGCAAAACCTTGAACATAAAAAAAAACCTAGAAAAATCTCAACAAGAAGAGTTAATCAAAGTATTACAGAGACATTCTTCTGCATATGCATGGGAATACACTGACATGAAAGGGATAAGTCCCAAGACTTGTACTCATCACATCTATATAGAGGCAAATTGAAAACCAATCAGACAGCCTCAAAGATGGATGAATCCAAATCTTAGGGAAGTTGTCAAGGAAGAATTACAAAAATTGTTAAATGTTAATTTCATCTATCCTATTTCAGATAGTCAGTGGGTTTCTCCTTTGGTGATTGTGCCTAAGAAAAATGGAAAATGGAGGGTGTGTGTTGACTATCGAGAACTGAATAAAGCTACTCTTAAAGACCATTTTCCTTTACCTTTCATAGATCAAGTATTAGATACATTAGCAGGTAAAAAGTACTTTTCATTCCTAGATGGGTTTAGTGGTTACAATCAAATCCAAGTAGCACTTGAAGACCAAGATAAAACCACATTTACTTGTCCTTGGGGTACCTATGCCTACCAAGTATTTCCATTTGGATTATGCAATGCACCCGCAACATTCCAAAGGGCAGTATTAGGAATTTTTTCTGATCTAATACATGACTGTGTAGAGGTGTACATGGATGATTTCACAGTTTATGGGGACACATTTGAAGAGGCTTTGGAAAACCTGGAAAAAGTCTTAAAAAGATGTCAAGAAGCAAACCTTTCTCTTAGTCATGAAAAATGTTTTATGATGTTTACTGAAGGTATTGTTTTAGGACACCACATTTCGGGGGATGGGATTAGAGTTGATGAGGCGAAAGTTGAAGTTATTTCTAACTTATCCATTCCAAGTTGTCAAAGAGATATTAGAATTTTTCTAGGATTTACAGGGTACTATCGAAGATTTATAGAAAACTTCACCAAAATAGCATCTCCACTCTTCAAATTACTCACCAAAGATTGTGAATTTAAGTGGACTTCTGATTGCCAGTTAGCTTTTGAAACCCTGAAAACCAAAATTTCTGAAGCACCTATATTAAGGGGACCTAACTGGAAGTTACCTTTTCATATCTCGATAGATGCTTCCGATACAGCTCTGGGAGCAGTATTGGGACAGAAAGATTTAATTCCCTATGCCATCTATTATATCAGTAAAAATTTGACTCCTGCAGAGTTAAACTATACTGTAACTGAAAAAGAGTTTTTAGTCGTTGTTCATGCCATAAACAAATTTAGACACTATATAACAGGCTATGAAACTTTTATTCACACTGATCATTCTGCAATTAGATATTTAATGAACAAATCAATCACTAATGGCAGAGTTATAAGATGGTTGTTACTATTGCAAGAATTCAACATTACTATTTTAGATAGGCCTGGAAAACAAAACACTGTGGCTGATTTCCTGTCTAGAATCCAAAATATCAAAGATGACACTCCGGTTGAAGATCAATTTCCTGATGAATATCTTTTCGCAATCTCTACTCAAACTCCATGGTTTGCTGATATTGCCAATTATTTAGTTTCAGGAAAATTTCCTTCAATTATGAATGCAAGGGATAAAATAAAAATCATTAATGATAGTGCAAGATATTCATGGGTCGCTAATGAGTTGTACAAGACAGGTCCAGATTTGATTATTGGAAGGTGTGTTCGTGAAGATGAGATGCCTGAAATTCTCAAGGCATGTCATGATGAACCTTGTGGCAGACACTTTGCAGATAAGAGGACATCCTATAAGATCCTTAATTTAGGATATTATTGGCCATCTTTTTTAAAGATGCAAGGGAGTATGTAAAAAGGTGTGACAGTTGCCAAAGGGTAGGGAAACCTTCTCCTTCAGGTGAGATGCCATTACAACCTCAGGTACACATTGAACCTTTTAAAAATGGGCTTTGGATTTTGTAGGACCTATTAGTCCTCCATCAAGACAAAAGAAATATATATTAGTTTGCACTGATTATGTTACTAAGTGGGTAGAAGCTAAACTATTACTTGTTGCTAATGAAGCATCTGTAGTTACTTTTCTTTTTGAGGATATTTTTACTCGTTTTGGTGTCCCAAGGGAAATTGTTACAGATCAAGGAGTTCAATTTACATCAAGGCTAGTGGAGCAAATGATGGAGAAGTACAAAATCAGACATAGAACATCTACTCCTTATCATCCACAAGCAAATGGTCAAGTGGAATCCACTAATAAAGTCATTGAAGGAATCCTAACAAAGACTGCTCATCTACATAGAAGAGATTGGGTAGATAGGCTTCCTAAAGCCTTGTGGGCCTATAGAACTACATGGTGAAACACAACAGGCCATACTCCTTATGAGCTTGTTTATGAAAAGCAAGTTTTGTTTCCCATAGAGTTCCAGATTCAAACTTTCAAAATGGCAGTTCAGCTAGGACTTGATTTAATGGAGGCACAAAAGCATAGACTGGAGAAAATTAATGAATTGGATGAGATCAGACAAGATGCAGTTCAGAAAACAAGTCTAGTCCAACAACAAAGGGCTAGATGGCATGAAAAGTACATCAAAGAGAAGAAATTCAAAGAGGGTGACTGGGCTCTCTTGTTTGATTCAAAATTCAAGGATTTTCAAGGTAAATTTCAGACACATTGGCTTGGGCCATATGAAATTGTTGAAATTTTTTATAATGGGGCAGTCAAAATCAGAACTATAGATGAAGAAAAGGTCACTTTTCTTGTGAATGGTCATAGACTGAAGCTTTACCACAAGCCACTCTCAAGGGAAGAGTTTGTCAAGAAGTTCCAAGGAAGTAATGATGTGAAGTTAATGAAGAAGAGTCCCTCTTCTTCATCAACTTGATTAAATTTTCTAAAGCAGTTCTTTTTGAAAAAAAAATAAAAAAAAATAAAAAAAATAAAGATAAAAATAAAAAAAAATAAAAAATAAAATAAAGGTATAAACATAAAAACCAATCATTGATTGGCATGTTTATACAGAAAATATAGGGTGAAAATCAGAGTCTCTCTGACACTCTAACTTTTCCAATTTTTGTTTTTACAAGCAGCTGTTACAAAAATCATAAGTTCAGTTCCGTAGTGCTTATGATTCATTTCATTTCATTTCACTCCATCCACTTATTCATCCATACTCCATCTCATCAATCATTCATATTTCACTCCATTCCACATTTCATTCATCTCATTCCATCTTCCATCCATCTCATTTTCATGACAAAATAAAAAATTTGATGTCTTACTATAAGTGAATAAAACATGTCATGAATTGCAGCACAGTTCTTATGTTCTTTCACTCCATTTCATAAACTGAATCCATTCCATTTCATCATCCACTTCATACATATCATAATCCATCATCCATTTTCATTCATACCACATAACATTTCACCGATATTCCAAAAACACTCCATTTTCATGATTAAAGTGCTCTACAGGAACATTCTGCAGCTCAGTGGACATTCTGCAGCTGATCAGCCTTTCTGCAGCCAGACAGTCTTTCCGCAGCTATAAATCTTGAAGGCATCAACCAGCAGACATCAGAATTGCAACAAAGTGACCCAGTGTATCCATGAATCAAAAGCATCAAGAAAATTATGAAGACTCCTCCAAAGGTGAACAAGAAGACAAAGGCTACAAAAATCAAATAAAGGGCAGAGGTAACAAGTTTAAATTACAATGGCATTTCATAAAAGTTTAGCATAGTTTAGTTATGGATTGTTCGAAAAGGTTGTTTTTATTGTTTTTATTGATCAACACCAACAAACCCTCTACAAACTTTGGATTAAAATCTTCCATTTCAAATTTCATATCCGATATCATTTAAGCGGTTAAAAAAATGGCCGAGGTATTTGAATTCTCCACGTCTCTTAACCAAATCATTCAATGATGATTTCCTCTGTCGTCGTAAAATCCTCCGCCGTCTCTTCAATCATTAATACATTCCCTCCACCTCACTCCACTACTTCATTCCGTGACCACTGCCATAACTTCATTCTGTAGCTGGCATTCCATTCCGAAGACAGAGATATTATTATCACCGAGAGCAGAGCCAAAGGATATCAGTTTGAATAGCGTTGAGCATTGTAAACTCAGAGCAGAGCAAAAGGGTAAATTTGAAAGCATAACAGCGTGAGAATTTGAAGCCATTTGATTCCGTGGGTATACAAAGTATCACTATGGGCAGAGTTTGAGCATTCTTACTATAAACACAGAAGTGTAGCAGTGTGGAGTTTGAAGTTTTTGTCACTAGGAGACAGAGGTGTTGCAGTGTTGAATTCGAAACCATTTGCTACCAAGAGCCAAAGGTATTGAAGTGAAGAAGTTGAAGCCAGTTGTCACTGTCAAACAGAGACGTATCAATCCAAAGTTCAATTGTCAACAGAGGCATATCAGCCCGAGGTTTTGAAGCTGTTGCCACTATAAATCAGAGGTATGTCATTCCAAAATTGAAGCCATTTTCATTTAGAGCTTGAAGCCATTTCAATCCAAAAGTGAAAGTCATTGTTTTGTGGGTAGAAGAGTGTTAATTTGATATTGAAAAAATCATGGGTTTCATCGTAAGGACTGAACCAGTGGGTTCAAAATATTTAGAAGGCTACCCACAATGCAAAGAAATGTTACAACAAATAGGATGGCTTCAATTTTTGGAGAAATTTAATGGCTTCCACAAGGAAGTCACTAAAACATTTGCAAGATCATTTCAAGGAACCGAAGTTGAGGTGGGTGATGTAAAATTTACTGTCACTGAAGTTTTCATTGCAGAGGCTATAGGATTACTCAGAACTGGAGAGAGATGGTTTAAAAATAGAGAATTCCACAATGACTCCTGGAAACAAATTTTAAAATCACCAAATATGGATGTCAGTGTATTTAAGAAAAGAATTCCCAGTTCTGCATTGAAAAACAAATGGAGAAACATATTACTTCTTTTGAAAAAATTTGTTACATGTGAGGGTAGATATGGGACATTTTATGTCTACCACATTAGACTAATGATGCATTTTCTGGGGGAAGACTTAAACCTACCATATTTCTTGCTTCAAATTCTGAAGAAGATGGCTTCCTGTGTCCAAAGAAGAGTTCAATTTTTAGAGACAACCCTATATCATCATGGTTTGGTCAAAATTTTGATTGAACATCATCTAACTAAAACAAATTATACATGGGATGATTTCTTAATAAGAAATAATTTTGAAGAAGCAAAAGAACCATCACCTGAACCACAGCCTACAAAGAGAAGTAGGAAATGGAGGGCTTCAAAAGTTGAAATTGACAAACCAGTCCAAGAAAGCAGTGAGGAAATCATTTTAGAGAAGTTGACCCAAATCAAGAGGCAACTTAAGGAAGGAAAGGTAATCAAGAAATCTGCCATGGAGAAAGGAGAAGGATCTTCTCAGCCTAGGAGAAGCCACAGATTAAAGGGAAAACTAAAGAAAACTCAAATCAAACAAACAGGGGTGATTGATATAGAAGACGAGGAAACATCCATGGAAGAAGATATTGAAGAAGAATTTTATGAAGGAACCCCTGAAATTGACCCTGCTTAACAGGAAATTTATGACTATGTGGAAAATTTAGAGAGGAGAGCTTCAGAAAGCAGAGAGAGAACCCCCAGTCCTCCGCTGTCTGAAATAGATATATTAAGAAGGGATAGGTATGAGTTGGAATTACTGAATAGACACATCAAAAATGAGAATGAAATTCTCAAAGATCAAGTCAAGCTCAAAACTGAAATGAACTCAACCTTATCCCTGCATATAGACAAAGTGGAGAGGACCAATGAGAAGTTGAAGACAAGGAACAAAAAGCTAATTAGGGCACTCACCAACCTAAGGTTCAAACTTGTTATCAGAAAACCTAGAAGATCTCTAGCTTCCAGACAAAGGACAAGGAGAGGACTAGATGTCCTTGCAGAAGCCTCTGAATTCATAGGATAATTTGCATGAGGACATGCAAAGAGACAACAGTGGGGGTATGTTGAGCCTCAAAATTGTGCTTTCCTTCACTTCATTTTACCTCATTTTCCCTTGTCCATTGCTATCTTAGACCCAATTGATCAATGAATATAGTTAAAATTACTTCTAGAATGATTTACATGACTGACTTGTTAAATTTTGTGATTTTTGCCATTATAAAGCATTTTGACCGGAACTAGCTGCAGAATGCAGACATTCCGTAGCTAACCAGCGATTCTGCAGCTGCCTTCATGTTTGAGTATGTTCCAGGTGGCCTCTTGAGAAAAACTGCATATGGGCATGATCCACGTCATGTCTACATGGTTCGTTGCTCATCATGGAGGAAGAAACGAATTCTGGGTATGGTTTTGAACGTGGGGAACACATTTAGGAAGGAAGACTTCTATTAGGACTGTCTCAGTCCAGATGTCTTTTCCTCTTCACGCAGCCACTTCAAAGAGTCCTAACGTGATTCCAATAAGGAAAGAAATTGTTCCTGAATTGTTGCAATTATTGTTATGTGCATTTGCTTTATAAACGCTTGGGAGACCGAGAGCTATGTTAGAGATTTTATGTTAGATTTGATGCTAGATTTTGTTTAAACTCTGTGCTACATTTCTGAAGACGCAGAGTGTTATGTTCAAACTATTTCATCTTTAATGGAGCAGACCGTGTTGTTCTGAAGCGTGATTTAATTTGGAGTTGAATTCCGTCAGGTGGTAGAGGGCCCCTGCCTCTTGCACGGATTTATTTTGCGTAAATTAGATAAGTTTCTTCGCTGCCTTTACGTTTTGCATTTGAATTAATAGTTTTTTTAATTAGCTACTGTAGTCGTACTCATTCTAACTCTTCCACAAGAAGATGCTATTCCAAAAGACTATAATGATGAATGTTGAATGACTATAGTATTGTAGGATTAGGAGTTGAATTTATAGTTGTTTTAACTAGCTACTGTAGTTATATTCATTCTAACTCTTCCACAAGAAGACACTCTTCCAAAAGATTATAATGATGAATGATGAATAGCTATGGTACTGTAGGATTTAGTTGTAGTTTTTTCTGTTCACTATCACAGTTAAACTTGTTCTAATCACTCTTCCACAAGAAGAAACTCTTCCAAGAAATTCTTAAGAAGTTCAAGACATGACCGTGATAATGAATGATTTAGTTGTGTGTTTGTACTAAGTATCATCTCTGTTCTTGCTCTTAAACACTTGCCCAAGACATCATAATGACGAGTAGGGTATGGATATGATATCTTAGTTTTTCATTCGCTTTCAGTCCTTTATATTTGCATTTGCATCTAATTACACAGTCAGAATTGTTCTACCTCTTCCAAAAGAAGGAACTCTTCCAAAATATCACTAATGATGAAAAAACAGATTGTGTAACTTCATAGAATAATGCATGTTAGCATAGTTAGAATGCTCCGGAGTTTCATTGCATTTAACTCATGTTCAATTACTTTGTTTCAAGTTTGATGATGACTTATCGTTCAGCATTGTTTTAGATTAGTGGCATCTTAAGTTCATTCTTAGATTAATCCATTGCACTTGCACTTCATATTCAAATTGTCATCCATTGCACAATAGATTACTTCAGTTGTTAGGATTAACAAAACAGCCTTCATTATTCACAAACCTCTTCTTGTTCTGAAATCCATAATTGATCTATAACCATATGAACAGAAGACAACATCATTTTAAGGCCTGAAGTACCTCTGCAATTTCCTCATCATTTCATAAACAGAGCTCTTCCTCAAAAAGACTAATTTGGAAAGAAATCAATAACTTTTGAGTAAAGGTTTTGTGACATTCAATTAAATTGCAGAATAGAGATAGGAACTAGTTCTAGAATAGAGAATCTTATGATGATAACAATGTTTTTCCTCTAAATATGTTTCAAATCTCTAATCAAGGACAAAATATTGCATCATTGTAAGTTAGTTGTTTCACTGTTTATTTAGAGGATTTGCATGTTTAGTGATCATTTCTCAAGTTTAGTTTGTGTTTTGAATCATTTGTTTGAAAGTCATTATCAAGCTTTGCTTTTATTTAGTCATAGTTTAGATTCAGCTTCACTGTTTCCAATTGCATTTGCCATTTGTTATCCATCAATTAGGTTTAACTCTGTTTTTAATCATCAGCTCATTTCCATCAACTTTTTAGGCATTTTCCTTGTGAACATAAAACCACCAAAAGACCAAAAACATCATAAATCACCACAAAAGACCAAAAACATCACAAAACACTACACACAACGCATTAGGAAACAAGCACCTAGGTACATACAGTACACTTCACTTCAGCAGTTTACAAATCCTGGTTGACAATTAAATGAGCTCAGTTTAGGAGACTAGATTGAGGCCAAACAACCACTACGCTGAAATGTTGCTTCTAGCAAAGCCACCCATTCATATAGCATATTCGATGATTTGGCACAATCCCTTGCTACCATTTCAACGCTAGCACTCCTCCAGTCGTGCCCTTCACAATGAAAATCTCTATTATCTACTCTGGGCACTGTAGATCCTTTCGACGATCGATTGATTATCTTTGATGTTGACCGGTCAGAACATCCTCCTCTCCTCGCTTCCGTTGCCTTCCAAATCCTATTCAAGATCCCAAATGCTAACATTTCCCAGTGCATTATTGATGAGGAAGCATTCAACTGCGTGATTTCCACTTTAGTTTGGAAGCAACTCGGATCCCCTGAGTTTTCTCCTTCCATGATCACTCTCCGAGCATGGGATGGCCACGCCTCAAAGCCCATTGGCTTATTCTGCAATTTTCCTATTACTCTTGCAGGCAAGATTGTTTGCGTTGACATAGAAGTCATAGATGCCCCCTTAGATTACAACATTATTTTGGGTCGTAGCTACACTTATGTGATGTCTACTGTCCCTTCCATGGTCCACTGCAAGATTTCCTTCCCTCATAATGAAAATATAGTCACCATTGACCAGTTGACATATTACGAACCGAAGTCCCAGACCTCCCTTGAGTCCACTATTTCTTCGGTGGCCAACAAGCAAACCATCGATCCTTTGACTAGTGTTTCACCCAGAGTCTACAAAGATTCCTCACTACTTGGTACATTCCCTGGTCCTCTTCCTCCTGTCTCTTATCCCAAATCATCGAATTTTTGCATGATGCAATCGTCTCGAACTGCCCTCAAGTAGCCTGCCTTAGTTAGTTAGCAGCCTCCTCACCCTCTGTAGCCTTCTCCTAGCCCTTCGATGCAGCCTTTTGGACCTTCTCCTCCTGGCCCTTCAACTGGTACTCATTAGCCTTTTTAACTTTCTGGAATGGTTCCTCTAGGCCTTAACCATTTAGGATCCATCCCACCTGGTCATTACCCCTCTAGTCAGATACCGTTCATGGTCCCTCCACCAGGAATCTATATAGCACCTGTCATGGCTACCCTCTCTCTACCTAATTTGACCATTGGGATTCCCATTTGGTACCTTGAACCTCCATCTTCTACCCCACCAGGTCAACCTAAACCTTATCTTGATTTGACCCCAGTTCAACCGGTCCCCCTGACTTCTTCCGCTGTTGCAGTGCCCCAGCCACCTCAATAGGAACCGCCTCTTGTTGCGACTGCTTCGAGTAAGAAGGGAGGAGCTCACAAAAGGGCCTAAAACTACGAGGATGCACTGACTGAGCCTGCACCTCCTCCGCCTCCAAAGCCCTTTGCTTTGTGTGATGTCGTTGGTCACGCCACCCATACTTGTCCCGAGTTGCCCCACATCAACCCATGGTTAATGTCGTGTTCCCTGAGTCTACAGTCCCTAAAACCTTTGCTTCTTCATCTACTATAGCTATGAATAACAAGACTATTCACACCAAACACCCTTGTGCTTTGTATGGTGTACATGGCCATTACTCTCATCATTGTCCCCGCCTTACGTGTTGATCAGCGGTTGTCATTGATGTCAACCCAAGCAACACCAGGGGCTAACCCAATATTGCATGGGAATTTTGACCTACCAATTTAATATATTATAGGTCAAAAATTCTTTTGATGGTTTCTACTTGTTGAGATGTTTCCGTTGATATATGGCACGCCATGTAATTCTTCACGGTTTGAGAGGTATTCATGTTTGAAGTTTGCAGCCCCAGTTAGTCAGCTAAAACCCCATGGGGTTGGGGCATGGGTCATTGAAAAGTCATAATTAATATTTTTTAAGCTCCTAAAATCCCTCCCACGTTCACTTGTTGAAGCCCCTCTCAACTTAAGCATTTATATAAATTGTGAACTTCATTTCCTCCTTAGGGAAGGGATTCGGCCATCTGAAACAGGTCACCATGGAATTTGCGCTCTAGATATTTTTATACGAAGGTTCAGAAGCTGAAATTTTTATGAGGCAAAGCTGAAATCTTAAGGAAGCTGATGTAAATATTTCAGATCAATATGAACTATATTTTTGGAGATATGAGCTTTGGAAGTCAGGGTTTTTGCAGGCTCCTGAAATTCATCTCAAAGAAGTGACCTTGGTAAATTTGTCATAACTCTCTCTTTGAGTATCGGATTGGAATTCTGTAAAAAGTAGCAGATAGTGAACAGTTTTTATGTTTCTCTCTATCAATTTTAGAGCCAAATGAAGGAACAGTGACACGTGGAATGTCATACAAGTGTGCTCTGCTGAAACAGTCCATAATTAGGGCATTGTGAGAGATTGGGTATAAATCTCTCTTGAAGAATCCAAATTGGGTTAGACCTATGGCATTGGATATATGACTTAGAATATTAATACAGGACTGAAAATTAGATATTAATGATCTGAAATAACAGAGATACACCAAATTCAATATCGAGCTCCTAGAAGGCAAGAAAAAGCTAGATCATGTGTTGTCAAGGGTTGTAGAGGACCAAACTTTCTACAACAGCAAAGCAAAGAAAGCTGCAGCAGAGGGTAGCATGATAAGAGCAACAACCAAGGTTCATAACAGCAAAAATAATTTCATCATATGAAGTCTTCAAGTGGGCAGCACTGCATACAATCATTGTAAAGGTATCATTGTACTTGGTCATTGTAAATACATTATTGTACAAATTGTGCTAGTGTCTATCTGCCAAGGGTTGAAGAGGCAGTGTTGGGAGGTCTAGGATCATCATTAGGTGGTTGTGTCAAAGTTTGGGTTATGTTCTAGTATATCTTCTTCTCTTGCATCATTCTATATCATTGTAAAGTGGACCATTTTCCCTGGTATGGGAGTCCATTCTTCTTTTATTCTTCTATAGGGTGGTAGGGTGGTGCTAGGGTGAGTTGTAGCTCGTTGGGTGTTGCGGCATCCGTTCAGTTGAATACTAAAGAATCTTGGGCATTGGAGCATCCATCCAGTGGGAGCTGGAGAAGAATTCTTTTCTAGATTCTAGGATGTTCGAGCTTTATTTTCAATTGGAGTTGAATATTAAAGAATTATTAGAAAATCATTACGTGGTTTTTGTCTCGGAGTGGGTTTCCACCTTAAAAACTGTGTGCATTTGTGTTCCTCTTTTTTCCTGCTATCATTGTACAAACAATGACAATAATTGAATATTAACTAATGCTCTAATTGAAAGGAATACTGATTCAACCCCCCACATCCCCCCTCCCCCTCTCAGTATTTCCAACAATTGGTATCAAAGCTTGGTTCCTTCAATAACAGTTTAACAGCTGGAAGGAGGTCATGGAGCATACCAAGAATGGTGTACCTCTATTCAATGAAAATAATTATGCATTTTGGAAAGGAAGAATGGAGGTCTATCTCTTGGCGCAAGGTTACGAAGTATGGGACACTATTCAAAATGGATTTACATCAACCATATATGAACAAGGTAAGAATAATTTGGTAAATGATGCAAAAGCAAAGAATATTATTATCAGTGGACTTATTTAATCTGCTTATCATAAGGTGCTGGGTTGTAAAACTGCCAAAAATGTATGGGACAAGCTTGAGAATATATATGCAGGTGACTCAAATGTCAAAGAAGAAAAGCTTCAAATCTATAGAGAAAAATTTGAGCAACTCAGAATGAAAGAAGATTGCAACAATGCATACTTCCAATACATTGATGAAATAACCAATACTCTTGAAGGATTGAGAGAGCCAGTTGACGAGAAGACTATTATATGGAAGATTATTAGAACGTTACCAGGGAGATTCAACCCAAAGGTATCAGTCTTAGAATACAGTGAAAATCTAGACAAAATCAACAAAGAGGAATTACATGGAGTTCTCATAGCATATGAAATGAGACTTGATGAAGAAGAGGGTACTTTGCATCTAGAAATTGCGTTCATTGCATCTAAGTAAAAAAATAAGGATAAACAACCTTCAATTGAAAATACATGCACCTGCAAGTGTGAAGAAAAGGGAGATGATGAAGAAGGTCTTTCAAATGAAGAATATGCTTACTTCACGAGAAAACTAAAAATTGGTAAGGGATAATTCAAAGGTAAAATTCCATTGATATGTTTCAGCTGTAAGGAGGTTGGGAATTTTGCAGCAAAATGTCCAAATGGAAGTAATGGCAACTCAAAAGCAAAGAAAGGCTTTAAGAAATTCAACAAGCATGGATCCAAAAGGAACTTTCTCTCTAAAGAAGATAGCTCATCATTCGATGAAGACAATGACAATGAAGAAGAAGCCAATAAGAGAGTATTTTTTATGGCCAAGCACAATAAACCAAAGCACAATAAACAAGAGGTATCAAACAACGAAGAAGAAGGATGGACCATAGAATAATTTTAAGATGAAGCAATGAAGCTTATAAAATATCTCAAGGCAGAGAAGATCCGTTCCAATACTCTTGAATAACAATTTCAAGGTCTCAAAATTGAAGTTGAAGAACACAAATGCATTGAAGAGTCACTTCAAAATAATTTGGAAGAAAGCAACCAAGAAAAGGAAGAATTAGAAGTCGAAGTAGTCTCGCTGCGTGAGGAAGTGAAGAAAGGAAAACTATCTAAAACTATGCCAACAGCTCAAGGGCATTAGAAGAACTCATCAATAATCAATGATATTACAATGACGGAACTGACATCGGTTACAAAGAAGAAGAAGAAAGACCTTCTACAAGAAAATGCAATGAACCTATGAGATCTGACATGCATGTAGACTTCACTGGACAAGATTCACAAGAATAGTCTTGGAAGACAATTCCTCAATGAAAATTTCCATCCAGGTACCAACATATTTTTTATGGCTACTGTTATTCATGTGGAAAATTTGGTCATAAAGCTGTAGAATTTCACATGTACCCTACGAACAAACACAATTCCAAGAGATCTATCAAATATGAACCTCCCAGGGCTCAGTGAAACATCAATATATTTGAACATTTAAGAAATAATATTAAATGTTACAAATGTCGAAACTTTGGACACATAGCCAAATACTACAGACTTGAAAATCCTCCAGAAGAATATTCGAAGCCACAGAACGAACAAACATGGAAGAAGAAGAAGAATGATAATTGTCCTCTCACTTTCAAGGCTCAAAAGAACAAAGATGTGTGGTATGTTGACAGTGGTTTCTCAACACATATGAATAGATATAGAAGGAAATTCGTATCTCTGAAAGAGAATAAGGATGGTGTTACACCATTTTTTGGTCATCTAATCTATTATCATTAGATGGACCCAAGTACACCATGTAAGACCAGTTTTACCCTAAGTAAAACTGCTTTCACTATGCTAAAACAGGAAACCCCAAAAGGAAATATTAAACAAACATATATTTGTTTGATTTTCCTCATGGAATAATTAATTAAACCATAATTTAATTATTATTCCCAGTCATGTTTAACCCAAAATCAAAGAAATTAATTAGATAAACCTTATTTATCTTATTATTTTCTAGGAATAATTATTTAAACCTTATTTAGATAATATTCCTTGTTAAATATGACCAAATCACCCACAAATAGTTAAATAAATCATTATTTATTTGATTATCTTCCAACCACTTCCTTAAAAAGATAAATAAATTATTTATTTATTTATTTTTGACTAATCAAAGGACTTGACCCAAGTCAAATACCTTTTCCCTCCAACAAATATAATAAAATATTCCATAAAAGGTGGATCTAGATTTGGTTAACATTATTTTAATCATGCACCAAGATCTAGAATGACCCAATATTTTGTTATAAATAGGAGGGTTTTCCCCATCATTCTTCACCTTTTTTTGCCTACTAGATCACTCTGGATCTATACACTTGGTCACCATTTTCTGCCATTTTGCTCCCTTTGAGCTCTACTTTTCGCATTGGGTTTTCTACATGAACTAGGGAGAGAAAGCTTAGATCTGAAGTGCTGAGGACTACAAAGAACCCATCCCATTGAGGAGAGCTGGATACACCTTCTTGTTTTCCTCCTAGGTGCCCTGTAATATAAATTGTTTCAAAAAATTGTGTTCTTGTCTTGTCTGTTGGATGCATGGAGCAAACCCTTTACTTTACTGCTTAATGTTTTTCCATTTATAGATCTGGTTGTTGCAGCATTTTTATTACTAACCGCAGATCTGAAGATATTTGGCAGCCACTATTGTTGTTAGGGCTATTAGTTATGCGTAGCTAAAGTGGTCCTTTTTCGTACACTTCAACGAAGGATTCATACTAACAAATGGCGACTCCACACGGGTTTTAAATTACGACCGCTGTCGTTTTTCCTATTCCTGCATATCCAACTACTTCAGACCCTAGGGTTTCTTTTCAGATTTTTCTTTTTCCTATTTTCATGTGGTTTTTTCCTCATAAAGCCCTCAAACATTAAAATTTCTAACTTCCCTGTGTTTCTGGCCCTATTGCGCAGGTGACCGACATCAGCCGCACCTGAGACGGCATTTTTTTTCTGAAATCTGCCGCCGAGAGTCCCGGAAGTGCAGGTCACACTTTTTGGCCCAAAAAGTGCGACCTCAAGCCTCAGGTCGCGGAAAAAAGCCCCAAAACTGCGACCGGAGTGAAAAACTAGTCAAAAACCGCGACCTGGACTTTTTTCTGCTGTTTTTCTGAAATTTTTCTGGGTTTTTCTGAAGCCTCTGTCAAGGTTTTCCAGCCTCTGTCTCAGCCCATTTCGACCTGTTTCTGATCTGCTTTTGCTCATCTAAGTGGGAACCTAGCCCCCTAGGGCTTCAGTACCCTCCACTTTTGGTGGAAGAGTTTTAAGCTGTTTCAGCCATCTATTTTTCAGAGCTTCAGCCCCCTTTTTTTCCAGATCTGTTACCTCCCTTTCAGATCCATTGAAATCAGCCTTTCTTCCTTTCAAATCACCTCTTGTCGTTTTGTTTGGACCTACTTTCTGGGCCTCTCCCTTGCCCCCTCCATTTTTTGCTGATTTCCTTCCTTTTTCCAGCCACCTTGCCTCTGTCTCTTGGCTGTGATCTGCACCTCTTTTCAGCAGCTTTATCCTCTAGATCCCTGTCCCTTTTGACCCTAGATCTATTGGCCTCTTTTTATGTGTCTTTTGAATAGATTTTTGCCCTCTTTTAGAGTAGTTTTGAGAGACCCGCCTTTTTGGGTTCAATTGATGCATGGTTAGCTATTAAATGTTCTGTTATTTCAGCAATCTATATTGTTCTCTGCAGATTTCTTTTCAGTTACGCAACACACTTTTTCTTGCTCTCAAAACGAAAAGGGTTTAAAAATTAAAATTAACGCACACCACACACTGTCCCTAAGTGAAGAAGCGCCTGGTTAACACCGCCTGGCAAAGACTCTAAAATCAATTGTCGCTGCACATTTTCTGCCCGTGACCTCACTTGATTTTGTCCCTTTCTGCCCTTGTCGGTTTCCTTCTTCCCGTCATCATTGCGCCCCCAAGGCACCTTTTCCGGAGAATTCTTGGCCTTCACCCTCAGTTTCTGGTCGATCGACCTACTCCATCCCACCGTCGTCGAGCCAGTCCTTCTCTGATTCTTTGGGTTCTCCTTTTCCTTCTGGTTCTCCCCCCTGTCACCTCCACTATGTCTGGTCCAGGGCCTAACACTAGCGGGAATCCCGGCCCTAATGCCGGGACTACTATTAGCGGAACCACCACAGGAACTACCTCGGCTTCACCCGTGCTCCCCTTCTTGGCAGGCCTCAGCCTCCCCGATTTGGACCGGTTGATAAACGACCCTATACACCATGATGCTAGTTGGCCTGCTATGCCGACAAAGCTCCCTTCCGACATCCCAAAGTTTGAAGGCCATGCTGGAGAAGATCCTTCAAATCATGTTCGATCTTTCCACATGTGGTGCTCATCTACCTCCATTACCGATGACTCTGTTCGTCTTCGATTGTTCCAACGCACATTTACAGGTGAAGCTTCTAAGTGGTATGTTGATCAACCCACTTCCTCCCATACCACCTTTGCAACTCTTGCCCGGGCTTTTTTATCTTACTTCCAGCTTCCCCTTCGTTATGACACTGGTATCGAACTCTTGACTTCCTTCAAGCAAACCTCTTCGACCCGCCTTTCTACCCATGTCCAGGAATGGTGAAGAAGACGGAGCCTATGTCAATCTCCTACCTTCGAAGACCGTGTCTACATGGACTGGTTCCTTAGATCTCTCTTGTCCCCTATCGGGAAATATGTCGCATCACATTTTCCTCAAACCGAAGAAGATGCCCTCCAAATGGCGTTAAAATATGACCTGATCTATGCTCAGACAGGTTATGATCATACTGTCCTACCTGATCTCCCCAAACCCGGTGATGCCTATACACCGGGGGCACCTCATACCGCCGACCGTATCGTTGGATCTATCTCTCATCCATCTGCTCAACCTCTCATGAGCTATGGTTTTCCTGGGGGAGGGGGCACCACTTCCCGCACTTCTCCCCCTCCCGGTAGCACGCATCCAGGATACGGCATGCCTCATCCTTTTGCCCAACCTCCTGCTTACCTCAATGTTGCCCAACCCAACCATTACCCTTATCCGCAGCCTGGTGCGCCAGCTCCTCTAGCATATGCGCTTTCGCCTCCCTTTCCTTCTCAACCCTTGCAACAACAGTCACCGCCCCCTCAAGAGCAGGTGGATGCCCAGCAGGGATTCATGGCTACCCAACCACCTGACGGATAGGTGGCCCCTCAACCTTCCCCTTCTAGTTCCTCCAATTACCAGATCCTCATGATGAACTCTGATCCACCTCTAACCGTCGACCTTAACCTTCAAACTCGGTCTCGCCAGTACCCCACGCCTCCCGCTCAGTCTGCCCCCGAGTCCCCTTCTTCCGGTTCTACAGAGCCTCTTTCGAAAACCAATGGTCCCTTACATATCCCTCAACCAAAAGTTGAGGTTCATACCAAGATACCTAAGGGCCCACTACGTCGAAACACTGCTCCCAGTCGAGTTTCCCATTCGTATAGCATAGTAGATGATTTGGCGCAATCTCCTGCCGCCATTTCCACACTGGAACTCCTCCAATCGTGCCCTTCCCAAAAGAAGGCTCTACTATCTGCCATGGGCGCTGTAGATCCTGCTGATGACCAAATGATTGTTTTCGACACCACTCAATCAGACCATTCTCCTCTTCCTCCTTCCGTCACCTTCCAAATCCCCGTCAAAATTCGGAACGCCCACGTGTCCCGGTGTATAATTGATGATGGGGCATCCACCTGCATGATGTCCGCTTCGGTTTGGAAGCAACTCGGATCCCCCGAGCTGGCCCCTTCCACGATCACCCTTCGAGCATGGGACGGTCATGCCTCCCAGCCCATTGGCCTGTTTCGTAACTGTCCTATCACCCTCGCCGGCAAGATTGTTTGCGTTGACGTCGAAGTCATAGATGCCCCGCTAAACTACAACATTCTATTGGGGAGAAGCTACACCTATGCTATGTCTGTTGTCCCATCCGCGGTTTTCCGCAAGATGTCTTTCCCCCATAATGGAAACATAGTCACCATTGACCAGTTGACATATCATGAGCCAAAATCTCAGACCTTACCTGAGACGACCATCTCTTCTGTAGCCAACAAGCAAACCGTCGACTCCTTGACCAGTGTCTCCCCCGGCGTTTACAAGGATTCCTCCCTGCTTGGAACTTTTCCTAGTCTCCCCCCTCCTCCTATCTCTGACCCCAGCTCATCGAATGTTTGCATGATGCAATCGTCTTGGGTTGCTCTCAAGCAACCTGCTTCGGCTAGTCAGCAACCTTGCCCTCCGCAACCTGCTCCTAGCCCTTCACCTGTAGTTGGTAGTCATGAGCCCCTTTATCCCCCTGGCATGGTTCCTCCAGGCCTTAGCCATTTAGGAGTCGTCCCACCTGGCCATTACCCCTCTGGTCAGATACCGTTCCTAGCTCCCCCACCAGGAGTGTACACGGTACCAGTCATGGCCACCCTCTCTCTTCCTAACTTGACCCTTGGGATTCCCGTTTGGTACCTTGATCCTCCAGCCCCCACCTTGCCTAAGTCAGCCCAAACCTCATATCGCTTTGACCCCGGTTCAACCGGTCCCCATGACTTCTCCCGCTGCATCAGTGCCTCAGTCACCTCAACAGGAACCACCTCCTGTTGCGACCGCTTCGGGTAAGAAGGGCAAAGCTCGCAAGGGGGCATCAAAGGACAAGGTTGCCCCGACAAACCCTGCTCCTCCTCAGCCTCCAAAGCATACCATCCAGTGTGCTTTGTGTGATGTTGTCAGTCACGCCTCCCATACCTGTCCTGCATTGCTTCATCTCAAGCCCATGGTTAATGTCACGTTCCCTGAGTCCGCGGTCCCAGAAGCCTCTGTTCCTTCCGCGACCGCGGCCAAGAACCCCAAGAATATTCACACCAACCACCCCTGTGCTTTGTGTGATATCCATGGACATTACACCCATATTTTTCCCCGCCTCAAGGACTTCTGCACCTCTAACGCCGCGGTCCACCAATTCGAGGCCAAGCGCAATGAGTCCACCTCTCCCCTATTTGTGCATTCTACTTCAGCAGAACTACCAGATATGACTGCTCCCATTGACATTCCCCCTCCTGATTTTGAGATGACGAAGCCTTCGTCCAACATTTTTTACCTATCATCATCCATGAGACCCTCGGGGAACATTCCATCTGAATCCTCCCCTGTTGTTTTGCTTGACCTTCCTTCAGCGATCATCTTGGGCTCAACATCGGTAGATCCTTTATCTACTTACTCTTCGGTCACCCCTTGTGACGATGCGCATGTGAACCTCTCTTCTCGTGATGATGATTCTGGTCACTTCACCACGTCAGGTGGTCTTCCTTCCACCAATCACCCCATCTTCTATCGCGATGACGACATTATGGAAAAAATCCCCACCCCTGACGTTATCTATTCCCCCTTACATCGAACCCATGCGTTCACACCACATCCACCTTGTGGCCATTACATTGAAACCCACTGTTTGGGTAAGGGGGCACCCACATTTGAGAGATCAAGAGAAGCAATTCTCCACCACTCTCCTAGTGGATCTGGTTGTGTTGACTTTAGTCCCAGTATTCTTCCACATTTCGAAGAACCTCTAGAGTCCCATATCACTTCAGATCACTCTAGGGATGATACCCCTTATCGTTCCCTCATCTTACATCAGCAACCCAGTCTCTTACACATTATTGTTGACCAACCTATAGCTTTTCTATGAGAGCATCAGTTCATTATCTCCAAATCCTCTTTTTGGGATAGTGACACCAGGTATGCCAACTCGGAAACTTAAAGTCCATTTGATCCCTATATGCAGTACCAAAAGAGATTGGTAATCCTCCATTTCCTTTCTCACACTGCATAACCATAACACGAACAAATGGCACACCACATCATTTAAATGTGTTTAGATCCCCCTTTTTTCTAAATACATTTTGGCATGACCACACCATGCTCGGGGGCACCTATGCCCCTCAACCATAACCCTCCTCACCTCGTTGTTGGAGAGGAGGCAATCTTACCAATCGAGTGTGACATCCCTTCCCTTCATCTGGCTGTTGAACTTCTCCCTGACACCTAACCTCTAGAACAACGACTTATCATGCCTGAGCGTGCCTCTGAAGACCGCCGTGTTGCATTGCAAACCATGGAAGCGGCCAAGCAACGCACCAAAGATCAATATGACCGAAAAGTCCAGCCCCAAAGGCGACCTTGTTCTAGTCTGTGACCAAGCCCATGATGTCCTTGGTCACGGGAAGTTCGACTCATTATGGCTAGGCCCTTACGTCATCAGTAAGGTTCTGGGTAAGGGGGCATACCTTTTAGAGGACTTCGAAGGCATTCCTCTTCCTAATCCTTGCAATGCACTCTATCTTACGAAATATTACCCTTAGCATTTCCCTTTTGAGATGCATGTTTTAGGTTCTTTTAGATAGCCAACATATTTTTTGTACTTTCATCCTTCGCCAGGAGCTATTTTGTCCAAGAAGGATCACTTCACCTCTCCTTCAAATCGAACTTCGTCACTTACAACACTTGTCCTTGGGGCACCATTTTGCCTCCTTACTTGTCTTTGTTCGTGTCGATTTTCGTCATGAGTTACCATCTTGTACTCATGTTTTCATGGTCCCCCATTGGGCCTTTACTGTGTGGCAGCACCATCAAGTCGCCCTTGTTTAGAGCATCCAAGTTGAGTCATCATCACATTCATGGAGTCTATCCTGGGTCCCTTTGTACCCCGCTCTAGCCCTCCATCCTTCATTGCTTGGTCTCTCTCTTGTGTCGCACATTATGACCTTCAATCCCACTGTCCCCTGTCCCATATGATATTGTGTCAGTCGCTGCCATGTCATTCATGCCCTTTATTCTCTAACAAGGGAAGTCGTCCATTCGCTACTCAGTCCTTTCTATTTCACTCTCATCATTAGTGTCAGTCTGTCCGTCGCTCTACTGTTTTCTCTCGTGCCTTAGTTGGGGATATCTCACTCCCTCAACTATGGCGGACCTCCTTCTGTCGACATCAGCACTTTCATTCCAGAAGCCAGGTCTAGAGGGCGGTGTACCTTGGTTCCAGCTTCCACTCTTGTTCGGTGCCTCGGATCAGGCAAAGGGATCTCTCATTCCCTTTGACTTGATTGTTTCTCTAGCTCCTTTCAGCATGATTGAGATTCGTATACTTGATGGTCCAGTGATCCAGCAGCGGCTCTTGATGATTCTCGGGTGTGTGTGAGATGTCTCAACCCTCATGAGGGGGTGGCCTTGCAGGTAGCCCCCCACATGCCCGGATGACCTCTTCTTTGCAGCCTTCGATGCAGCTCCAGATATTTGATGATGTTGGTCGTAGCCACTTGCAGCGCCTCTTCGACTTGCATGTATCAGTCAGATTTTGTGAGCCCTTCCCCATTTACAGGGGGCATTTGGGTTGTATTTGTATCTCATGTACTCCGATATTATTGTACAAGTCCTGGCTGTTATCCCAGGCACAACATGTATGTGGGATTCGTCATTGTATTTTTATCTGGCTCCTGATTATGCCAGCTGTACTTTATGGTTCGGTCCCTTGTTTACCGGACACACTATTCTTTTGTACTTTGTCTCGGCGGGCATAGGTATGCCTCCCCCGCCGCCTTCAGCACAGGTACCCTCTCATAAAAAGAGACTTGTTGCACTTGCGAGTCTCGTCTCCTCGGGTCTAGTCCTTCAGCACACTATCTACCTCACATTTCTCTCTCTGACACCCCTTTTGTTGTCTAGTGATTGTGTTCTTACAACGTACTTCGGTCATACGATTTGCTCCCGACACTCGCACGCTGGGGGGCAATCTGTTACACCATTTTTTGGTCATCTAACTTATTATCATTAGATGGACCCAAGTACACCATGTAAGACCAGTTTTACCCTAAGTAAAATCGCTTTCACTATGTTAAAACAGGAAACCCCAAAAGGAAATATTAAACAAACCCATATTTGTTTGATTTTCCTCATGGAATAATTAATTAAACCATAATTTAATTATTATTCCCAGTCATGTTTAACTCAAAATCAAAGAAATTAATTAGATAAACCTTTATTTATCTTATTAATTTCTAGGAATAATTATTTAAATCTTATTTAGATAATATTCCTTGTTAAATATGACCAAATCACCCACAAATAATTAAATAAATCATTATTTATTTAATTATCCTTCAACCACTTAAAAAGATAAATAAATCATTTATTTATTTATTATTAACAAATAAAGGGATTTGACCCAAGTCAAATACTTTTTCCCTCCAACAAATATAATAAAATATTCCATAAAAGGTGGATCTAGATTTGGTTAACATTATTTTAATCATGCACCAAGATCTAGAATGACCCAATATTTTGTTATAAACAGGAGGGTTTTTCCTACCATTCTTCACCTTTTGTTGCCTATTAGATCACTCTGGATCTATACACTTGGTCTCATTTTCCGCCATTTGCTCCCCCTGCTCCCTCTACTTTTTGCATTGGGTTTTTCTACATCAACTAGAGAGAGTAAAGCTAGATCTCAAGTGTCGAGGACTTACAAAGTGTCGAGGACTACAAAGAACCTATCCCATTAAGGAGAGCCGGAATACACCTTCTTATTTTCCTCCTGTGTGCCCCGTAATATTTGTTACACCATTTTTTGGTCATCTAACCTATTATCATTAGATGGACCCAAGTACACCATGTAAGACCAATTTTACCCTAAGTAAAATTGCCTTCACTATGTTAAAACAGAAAACCCCAAAAGGAAATATTAAACAAACCTATATTTGTTTGATTTTCCTCATGGAATAATTAATTAAACCATAATTTAATTATTATTCCCAGTCATGTTTAACCCAAAAACAAAGAAATTAATTAGATAAACCTTATTTATCTTATTATTTTCTAGGAATAATTATTTAAATCTTATTTAGATAATATTCCTTGTTAAATATGACCAAATCACCCACAAATAATTAAATAAATCATTATTTATTTGATTATCTTCTAACCGCTTCCTCAAAAAGATAAATAAATCATTTATTTATTTATTTTTGACAAATTAAGGGATTTGACCCAAGTCAAATACCTTTTCCCTCCAACAAATATAATAAAATATTCCATAAAAAGTGGATCTAGATCTGGTTAACCCATGCACTAAGATCTAGAATGACCCAATATTTTGTTATAAATAGGAGGGTTTTCCCTACCATTCTTCACCTTTTGTTGCCTATTAGATCACTCTGGATCTATACACTTGGTCACCATTTTCTGCCATTTTGCTCCCTTTGAGCTCTACTTTTTGCATTGGGTTTTCTACATCAACTAGAGAGAGAAAGCTTAGATCTGAAGTGCTGAGGACTACAAAGAACCCATCCCATTGAGGAGAGCTGGATACACCTTCTTGTTTTCCTCCCAGGTGCCCTGTAATATAAATTCTTTTAAAAAAATTATGTTCTTGTCTTGTCTGTTGGATGCATGGAGCAAACCCTTTTCTTTACTGCTTAATGTCTTTCCATTTATAGATCTGGTTGTTGCAGCATTTTTATTACTAACCGTAGATCTGAAGATATTTGGCAGCCACTATTGTTGTTAGGGCTATTAGTTATGCGTAGCTAAAGTGGTCCTGTTTCGTACACTTCGACGAAGGATTCATACTAACAGATGGAACCATATCTTTTGGAAATGATGGATCTTCAAATGTTATAGGATCAGGTACTGTCACTCTCAGAAGCAAATATGCTCTAGCCAAGAATGTTCTATTGGTTGAAAACATGAATCACAATCTACTCAGTGTTGGACAAATGTGTGATCAAGGACACACAATACTATTGAACTTCACGAAATGTGTAATCAGGAAAGGCGTGTATGGTGAAATTGTGGCTACAGCAAGTCGAGCTCCAAACGACATATATCTTCTGGATGAAGCAACTAAAGCATGTCTGATAGCTAAAGAGGATGATACAATAATTGGTAGCAATGATGATCGACTAAGTAAGAAGTTTGCTACAAAGGTGAAAAGTGATTTCGAGATGTCTTTACTTGGTGAGCTGACATACTTCTTAGGGCTTCAAATATCTCAGCAAGAGAAAGGAATATTTATATGTCAAGCCAATTACATCAAGGAAATGCTCAAGAAATTTAAAATGGAAGATTGCAAACCCATCCTTACTCTAATGGTAACAGGTTGCAAATTGAGCATAGATGGCTCATCTAAGAATGTGGATCAAAGGATGTACAGATCTATGATTAGTAGTCTTCTATATGTAACAGCCTCCCTACCAGATGTTATGCAAGAAGTTGGACAAGTAGCAAGATTCAAAGTAGCACCAAAAGAATCACATATTAAATATTCACCAGCATTGGAATATCTTCGCTAGAAGCTTGGGATTCTCCCAAGTTCTCATTAGATTTTCCTTTTTCATAATATAAAGGGGGAGTGGAAGTAGATTACAGGTCTGCAAGACGGTTGTTTGTCAGGCGGAGTGGAAGTGTGTACAGGTTCGCAGGATGGTTGTGTTTCATGGGGAGTTACCCTTTTCCATTGATGTCAAAGGGGGAGAGAATGTTGTATGAAGAGGTGTCATGATTGCGGGGGGAGTACTTGTGTTGCCATTAATGCTAGAGGGGGAGATTGTTGATCAGAGGTTGTCATTGATGTCAACCCAAGCAGCACCAGGGGCTAACCCAATATTGCATGGGAATTTTGACCTACCAATTTAATATATTCTGGGTCAATAATTCTTTTTATGGTTTCTACTTGTCGAGATGTTTCAGTTGATATATGGCATGCCATGTAATTCTTCACGGTTTGAGAGATATTCATGTTTGAAGTTTGCACTCCCAATTAGTGGGCTAAAAACCCATGGGGTTGGGGCATGGGTCATTGAAAATTCATAATTAATATTTTTTAAGCTCCTAAAATCCCTCCCATGTTCACTTGTTGAATCCCCTATCAACATAAGCATTTATATAAATTGTGATCTTCATTTCCTGCTTAGGTAAGGGATTCGACCATCTGAAACAGGTCATCGCGGAATTTGCACTATAAATTTTTTTCTACGAAGGTTCAAAAGATGAATTTTTTATGAGGAGAAGCCGAAAACTTGAGGAAGCTGCTGTAAAAATTTTAGATCAAGGTGCGAAATATTTTTGGAGATATGATCTGTGGAAGTCAGGGTTTTTGCAGGCTCCTGAAATTCGTCTCAAAGAAGTGACCTTGTAAATTCGTCATAACTCTCTCTCTGAGTATTGGATTGGAATTCTGTAAAAATTGGTTGATTTTTCATAGTCATTAATTTTATCTCTATCAATTTTAGAGCGAAATGAAGAAACAGTGACACATGGCACGCCGTACAAGTGCACTCTTCTAAAACAGTCCATAATTAGGGCATTGTGAGAGATTGGGTATAAATCTCTCTTGAAGAATCCAAAT
The DNA here is from genome assembly GCA_034641835.2 of Pinus albicaulis. Lineage (NCBI taxonomy): Eukaryota > Viridiplantae > Streptophyta > Pinopsida > Pinales > Pinaceae > Pinus > Pinus albicaulis. Next base: position 421,527,150 of record CM076583.1, on the reverse strand, counting down.
TGGGTCAGACCTATAGCATTGGAAAGATGAATAAGAGGACTACCACAATACTAAATATAATATATTGAGGATATAAAATAACGAATATACACCAGATTCAATATCGAGCTCGTAGAAGGAAAGAAAAAGCTAGATCATGTGTTGTCAAGGGTTTCAAAGGACTAGAATTTCTATGGCAAAAAAGCAAAGAAAGGTGCAGCAGAGGGTAGCATGACAAGAGAAGCAAACAAGGAGCATAATAACAGTAAGAATTTCATCATATGAAGTCTTCAAGTGGGCAGCACTGCATACAATCATTATAAAGGTATCATTGTACTTAGTATTGTAAATACATTATTATACAAATTGTACTAGTGTCTATCTACCAAGGGTTGAAGAGGCAGTGTTGGGAGGTCTAGGATCATCATTATGTGGTTGTGTCAAAGTTGGGGTTATGGTCTAGTATATATTCTTCTTCTACATCATTCTATATCATTGTAAACTGGACCATTTTCCCTGGTACGAGAGTCCATTATTATTTTATTCTTCTAGAGGGTGGTAGGGTGGTGCTAGGGTGAGTTGTAGCTCATTGGGTATTGGGGCATCCGTTCAGTTGACTACTGAAGAATCTCGGGCATTGGAGCATCCATCCAGCAAGAGATGGAGAAGAATGATTTTATATATTCTAGGAAGTTGGAGCTTTATTTTCAATTGTAGTTGAATATTAAAAAATTATTAGAAAAGCATTAGGTGGTTTTTGTCCCGGATTGGGTTTCCACCTTAAAAACTGTGTGCATTTGCGTTCCTCTTGTTTCCTGCTATAATTTTACAAACACTGATAATAATTGAAGATTAAATAATGCTCTAATTGGAAGGAATACTGATTCACCCCCCCTCTCAGTATTTCCAAAATTACGCATTACTGTGCCTCTTTAGAGGTAGTTCGGGAGTACAAGATTGAACAGAACCAATCTGCTTCCCCCGTACTTGCATAGTATGCTGCAGGAAAAACTGAGGATTTACCCACTTCCATTGACATTCCCCCTCCTAATGTCGAGATGACAGAGCATGCGGCCACCATCCTCTACCTATCATCATTCATGAGACCCTCGGCAGAAACTCCCTCTGAGTCTTTTCCTGTTGTTTCGCTTGACCTCCCTTCAGCGATTCCCCGGGGCTCAACATCGATAGTTCCCTCATATTCTTGTTTTTATGTCATTCCCTGTGATGATCTGCATGTGACCCTCTCTTCTCATAATGATGAGTCAGGTAGCCTCGCCGCATCATGTGGTCTCCCTTCCTCCTGTCCTTCCACCTCTTGTTGTGAAGACAACATCATGGAAGCCATGTCCACCCCTCACTTCATCATTCCTGCCCATAAATGGGATGCCATCATCCCTACCTTTGGTGACTTATGTGGTCTGAGCTCAAGCTACACCGCCGGTATCTCCCACACTCCCCCTCACCGGTGGCATGTGAGTAGTAGACATCCTACCCAGATCACTCCCTTTCGCGGAATGCATTCGATTTCTACTTTGCGCTCAGGTTTCCTGCATTGTTCTTCATCCTCCCATTTATTGTCTTGCAACACCTTTCATATGGATCCCCTATCTACACCTTATATTGGTTTCACCAATGGTGCAAGTCGCTACTTGCGGAATCTAGCCTCGACAGGTTGGTCCATTTTTACCCCCTTGCATTTGCTTGTTCTCTTGAATGATGTATTCATTGGTACTGCTACAAATAATTAGGCTGAATATGACACAGTGTGGGGTTTATTAGTCGATGTCCTTTAATATCGCATCCTCCACCTTCATGTTCATTTAGATTCCCTGCTTCTTGTCATGCAATTGAATGGTGTCTATTGTGTGCATAATCCTATCCTTTTCAGAAGATATTTACGAGTGAAGCTTTTGATGCGTGAATTTGAAATCATTACTTTTAGTCATGTACCGAGAACACAAAATCACTATGTAGATAGCATTGAAAATCATATTTTTAGATTTTCATTTAGCACACAAATTTAACACAAGAGAATAACATTAAAATATCCCAATGATGCATATCCATAATATCTGTCGTATAAAAATTTTTCGAGTTCATCTACTCGGATACATATGACATGCCCATAGCATGTTACAAAAACGCAAAACTGGGGGCACCACCTACCCCTACATACTAATCACTACTTGGAGGATCCTGAGCCAATGGCTCCTCTGCTGCAGCTCGTAGATCACACATACAATGTTCAGCCATCGCCATGCACTGCATGACCCCTCGCTATTAAGAGGGTAGACCAATACCTGGCTCTATGTATTGGTCATCCAAGTCCTACCAACTGTGATCTGAAACACCAGTCAGAAGCCTCTCACATCTATGACGGATGTCCTCTAGGAGGGTTGCTGCATCCTCATTTTGTTGTGCCCTCGCTCCACTAGGTCCTGCGATCCTCGATGCTGCAGGTCGTCCCATATATCTGGTCGGTTTTACCGGTGTTGTATCTGCATACCAAAAGAGAGAGAATTAGTACCACATACAATATTCTAGACCTTTACATACACATAAAAAATAATCAATTTGTCACTTACCATTAGGTCCCCATATTAGACCAAGCGGATGTGGCAGATCCGGGTCCCCGCAATAACTCATCCCACTATAGGGATAGTTGTCTATATACAATGACATATGATCCCAATGAACAAAGAAATCGGGATGGAACACCTGTCCAACTGCTCCACCTCCTCCTCTGCATAGTATTCACCCCCATCGGCACATCCTAGGCTCTCTCGAGCCCCCATCTTGGAGCTATATGCGAGGTCAGAGTTTCAGGATCTTTTCAAAGAAGAACGAGCACAAAACTGTACCATATGCACATTCATGGTTCACTTGTCTCTTGCATAGCGACAAATGTCGTTTCAATGACGACATCATCATCTGGGCCCACCCATAGTAGGTCCCACTCAAAACACTCTACACAAGCATCATTTGTCCCCTTATGATGTGATGGAGTTCCTGGTTGCCTAAGATACGTAGCACCGCTGCGGCCACAGCACGGGTCTCTAACCTCTCCAAATCCCCGATGGGTATCCGATTCCCCTTGACTTAGAGACCTAGTTGACAATGGCGCTCTACAAACTTGATGATATTCCACCCATACGATAATACTGGCTGAGTATTACCTACCATCCCAAGTGGAGGGAGACTAGTCAGGAAATATATATCCTGGACCGTCAACTCGATCTGGTGCCCCTGCACTGTAAAGACCTCATGGTCTGGGTCCCAACAGCTAACAATCTGGGCCAATAAGGGCTCCCCAGCTCTCATCAAAGGGTTCTCCACAAAATTCAGAACCCCAAACCTGACCAAAGCACCATGGACACCCTGATTGACAGCAAAAAACTGAATTCAGACACCTAAGGAGAGAAGGTCACTGTAGCCGTGGCTCTGTCAGCATTTCCCTTTTGTTTGCTTGTTCCTCCTCCACTTGGTGTTCTTGAAGAACTTCCTCAGAGGTTAGTTATCAAATTCGTGGAATTTGATAAATAACATTATCCACAACCTTTGCAAATTTAATTATATCTCCGAACCTTATATTAATAGCCCGACACTTTATAACCAACTGATGTTACAATAGACCTTCGGTTCGGCCACACATATATATCAGTGGTCCAATAAAATTCACGCACCATACCTGGTTATCTTCTACACATCTTCCTCATGTGACTACCCTCTGATGGCTCCCCTCCAGATCGATGGTGTACCATGATATCGCTCGGCTCCTTGGGTCGACTGTTAACGTGCGATGGCGCGCTTTGAACGGAATTTTTCCATGGGTCCACCTCACCACGTGTCGAACACTCTATGGAATCACTCCCCAACCAAGAAATACCGCTTACTCACCAAAAGCGGTGCGATATGGGCAATCCGCCTTCGTAAATCCACTCGTGGGTTTTGAACAGTGACTAACCAAGGTTCACGTCGGGGTTGCGTTCTTCTTCGTATATTCTCCGTTTGTTAACTAAGGTTTTGACCCCGGTTAGGAAATTCCAATTAATCAAAAAACGAATGTAATTTTCTTTATTAAACGGGATTCTCCATTATTAACAAACTTTGCCTACACACCGGATTTATTCACTCGCTCGGACAATTCGAGAGAAAGAAATGGATAGAGAATTACAGAGGTTTCGTGGTGACTTGATTCACCAAAATTTTGCACACAATATCAGTTCAACAGTTATATACACAGGACAATGTTCAATCACCTCAAAATCAAACGAATTTCCTCACAAATAACGACTCAAGACAGTTAGATAATCAACAGGGACTGAAATTCATTTAACTGGAAGTAATTTTTAATACAAAGATTTTATTTTAGGAATCTCTCTCTTTCTCCTCCTTAATGCATCTGAGGAATACAACTTATATACATCAATATATGACTCTTCGGTTCCTCTGAGAGGACCGTTCTAGAAATCAAAGGTCTAATTACAACTTATTCAAATAACTGAACTGACGGATGGATCGAATCCAACTATTCAACTTCTACCAATCCTAACTAATCTAAATAAAAATAGTTAGCTAAGGAATTGACACCTAGTTGTTACAATTCAAGGATTTCGAACCCTCGTAGCCACAACATGAGGAAAAACCTACTACATTGCTCGCTACTATCTAATGCCCCTGCATCACTGATCCTCTCGGATCTCCGAACGTCACGCACCCAAGTCTCTTTCTCTCCAATTGATCCATAATTCTGCCATATCTGCACAAAACCATTATTTTTGTCAGAATACAGATAGGAAAGACTATACCTCATCATAAAAACCCAATACTCAGCCAAAAAAATTCACCGGATAACCCCTCCCTGACAGGTCGCACTTTTCAGGCCCAAACCTGGGACAGATCACAATTTTTTGCCCAAAACCTGTTACCCGGGTTGCACTTATTGCCCCAAAAAGTGTGACACAGCCGTGAAGAGGAGCAGGGGTCTGTTCCTGAGACTTGGGGACCTAATCTGAACTTTTAATCCACTGAAAAGAAAGAGTAGGGTTAGGCCTCTTACCTGCAACTGACAGATCTCGATTCCAATCGCTGGTTTGTCTGCTATGATCGCCACAAGATTTAGGGCCTTCTCTCGTCTCTACATTCACCACAACTCCACATGAAAATGAGTGAATTTGGAGGGAAAATGCCTTATTAAAAGACAAATCCCTATTTTTTCTTTTCCCTGCTGCGACCCAACCGTAGCTTCGTTTACCAAACTGTCTGTACCGTTGGAAAGCTCTCACTGAGACCTCAAATGGGTATCTGTTAGTTTTTAGTGACTTGATACTTCACCAGGACACATTTTCCCAAGAAGCACCACTTCACCCTTCCTCAAAATCGAATTTATTCACTTACAACACTCGTACTAGGGGCACCACTTCGCCTCCATACTTGTCCACGCTCGTGTCGACTTTCGTCATGAGTTACCATCTTGTACTCATGCTTTTATGGTCCCCATTGGACCCTTTTTCTGTGTGGCAGCACCATCGAGTCACCTTTTTTTAGATGATCCGAGTTGAGTCATCATTGCATTCATGGAGTCTATCCCGAGTCCCTTTGCATTCCATTGTAGTCCTCCATCCGTCATTGCTTGGTCCCTCTCTCCTGTCACACATTATGGCCTTGAGTCCCACTGTCTCCTATCCCTCATGATGTTGTGTCAGTTGCTACCAGGTCATCCATGCCCTTTATGCTCTAACAATGGAATTCGTTCATTCGCTACTCAATACCCTCCATTTCATCATCATCATTGGTGTCAGTCTGTCAGTCGCTCTACTATTTCCTCGCGTGCCTTAGTTGAGGATCCCTTATTCCCTCACCTATGGTGGACCTCCTTCTGTCGAAATCAGCTCATTCATTCCAAAAGGCAGGTCTAGAGGGAGGTGTACCTTGGTTCCAACTTCCACTTTTGTTCGGTGCCCCGGATCAAGCAAAGGGACTCCTTATTTCATTTTGACTTGATTGTTTCTCAACTCTAGCTCCCTTCAGCATGATCTGGAACTGTATACTTGATGGTTTAATGATGCAACAACTGATATCAGTGATTCCCGGGTGTGTGTGAGATGTCACAACCCTCATGAGGGGGTTGCCCTACAGGTAGCCCCCAACATACTCGGATGACTTCTTCATTTTAGCCTTCGATGCAACTCCATAGATTTGATGATACCGGCCTCAGTCGCTTGCAGCACCTTCTTGATTGCATATATCAGTCATATTTTCAGAGCCTTTTCCTGTTTACAGGGGCATCTAGGTTGTATTCATATCTCATGTACTCAGATATTATTGTACAAAGTCCTGGCTGTCATCCCAGGCACAATATGTATGTGGGATTAATTATCATGTTATTTATCTAGGTCATGTTTATGCCATCATATCCTATATTATTTTGTCCAGTGGTTTTTCGGACGCCTTATTGTTTGTACTATTTCCTCGGTGGGCATAGGTATGCCTCCCCCGCTGCCTATAGTAGGTACTCACTCATCAAAAGGGACTTGTCGCACCTGCAAGTCTCACCTCCTCAGGGTCTAGTTCTTTTAGCACTTTGGTCTACCTTATACTCCTCTCTCTTTGACTTCCCCTTTGACATCTAGTGATTGAGTTCTTCCAACGTACTTTGGTCATACGATTAACTCCTAACAATCGTACGCTGGGGGGCAATCTGTTACACCATTTTTTGTTCATCTAATCCATTGTTATTAGATGGACCCAAGTACACCAAGTAAGACCAATTTTACCCCAAGTAAAATCCCATTCACTATGAAAAATAACTTAGTAAACCACCTTTATTAAGTTGTTTATGGTCTAAACAGGAAATCCCATGAGGAAATATTAAATAAATCTATATTTGTTTGATTTTCCTCAAAAAATAATTAATTAAACAACAGTTTGATTAATATTCCTAGTTATATTTAACCCAAAACAAGGAAATTAATTAGATAAATCAATATTTATCTTATTATTTCCTAAAGATTAGTTATTTAAACCTTATTCAAATAATATTCTTTGCTAAATATGACTAAATCACCCATAAATAATTAAATAAATCATTATTTATTTGATTATTACTCAGCCACATCCTTAAAATGATAAATAAATCATTTATTTATTTATTATTTACAAATAAGGGGATTTGACCCAAGTCAAATTCCTTTTCCCTCCAAAAAATATAACAAAATATTCCATAAAATTTGGATCTTGATTTGGTTAATAATATTTTAACTATGCACCAATATCTAGACTAATTCAATATTTTTTTATAAATAGAAGGGTTTTACCATTCATTTTTCACCTTTTGTTGCCTAAAGATCACTCTAGATCTAAACTTTTGGTCTGGCTATTGATCCACCATCATATTCATATTTTGCTACTATTTTTGTCTGGATTTTCTACACCATCAAGAGAGAGGAATTCTAGATCTGAAATGCTGAGGACTTACAAGAACCCATCCCATTGAAGAGAAAAGCGAACACCCTCTTGTGTTTTCCTCCCAGGTGCCATTAATACAAAATTCATTTGATATATTCTTGTCTTGTCTATTGGATGCATGGAGTAAATCTTGTTTTTTCTACTGTTTAATGTCTTCTAATGCATAGATCTATATTTTTGCAGCATTTATCTTGATCAACTAGCTGCAGATCTGAAGATATTAGCAGTCATTTCTTCTGTTAGGGTTGTTTTTTATGCATAGCTAAAGTGGTATTTTTTCGTACGCTTGGAATTAAGATTCATACTAACAAGCATACAACTAATTGGAATATTAATTTTTGATTTTGCTCTTAGTTAGAGGAATAAGAGGGTATGGAGACCCATAAATATCCTTAGTAGGAATAAAAACACTCCTAATGTGAAAGTAGGTCATATAAAAGTTGGATTGAAGACCCTTATGTGTGAAAAGGGTATGGAGCATGTAGACTGGGTCAACTTTGACCAAATCAAATAGCGCTGGTATGGAAGGAGTGACATTCATTGAGGGAAATCGCAATTTTGGAGGGAGGTTGCATGCATGGAAGTAGCAGCTTTAATGTGTGGGGCCCAAGGTGAGGAATCTCACCAATAATATAAGGAAGGGGATGGAACCCATTATGGGTATGATTGGATTATTATTTTTTTTATGATTTGTTAAGACTTGAGGCTCTCTTCAGCTATTTAGCTATGATTGTAGTGATGTTTAGCACAAGGGTGTTCCCGAGCTGGAATCCCACCTTCATCCTTGGGGGACTTCGAGCGCCTACTCAGGATAAGTATTTGAACTACATTTCCACATTGCGACATAAAGCCAAGCTACAACTTTATTCAACAGTGCAGTTTCTTCTTCGAGTTGTGTTGTGTTGCAGGGTGCAACAGTGGAGGATTGTATTGGGTGTTTTTTGAGCTATATTTCAGTGGAGGAAGGTTTCTTTCCATTGGGAGGCTAGTAAAGAAACCACTTGGGCTTTATTGACATATTTGGCACCAGGCCAAGGTGATTTTATCCCCTACAGCACAATTTCAGTCTTGATCTGCGTTATTTTAGGGGGGAGTTGCAGGGGTGGTTGCAGCGTTTGATTTGGGAAGTGATTTATTTAGTGATGGGGACATCCTTTCATCCAGAGGATCTATTGGAGAAGTGATAGAGGGTTATACATTATCTTCAGCCATATCTTCTCATTCCTTTTTTTGTAGCAAACTTTCAGCCCTAGGGCTGCAACTTGTATATTTTCCAGAAAACCCTTTGGGTAATCTTTGAAAGGTGATATAGAGACTAGATCTGTTTGTATGACATCTGTTGAGGTATATATAATTATATTTGTATCATTGTATGATATCCAACTGTAGATATGCATGTTATGACTGCGCTGTAGCAGCTCTCTGACATTTTATATTGTAGCAACATCTCACTTTTGGGAGTGATTGTGTATGGGAGGCTTGTTTCCTCATATCATATAGCTTGTGCCTCACTATTTTGTATTGATTTGTTGTTATTATACATAATTTTATGGCTCCATATTAGTCTCCATTATTGATGTGTTGATTTACACTGCTATTTCTAGTTTTGTGTTCATATATTGTTGCTTTCCCATTTGGGAACAGATGGGAATGGTGGGTGTAATGGAATGGTAACAATGGTGAAGGAATGGAGTAATTTTGGTGAGTGGATTATTATGGTGGGGCCAAACCACATCTAAATTCAAAATCTTTACCATGGAGTAGTAGATATAAGCCCTAAATGGTGTGAAGTGTGAAGCACAGGGAGAAAGCAAGTGACGTGGAGGAATGTGGGACCTGACTGCAAATCACACATTGCAAAGTTTATGTGCGAGCAGGCAAAGGATAGCTGTTAAAACCTACAATGGGAGAAGTGCGGGGAGGAGGGGAGGTGGCATAGACAGTGGTGGGACCATGACCGTAGATCGCAAGTCACAAGAGTTAGCTGGGAGCAGCGGGTGGTAACTGTTAAAAGCTGCAGGGAGTGATGTGCAATGGTGGGGAGGATGGCATGGAGGGAAGGTGGGACCCAACCGCATCGCAAATTAGACAAAATAATTTGCGGGCGTTTCGAATGGTAAGTTAAAAACTGTGCGATGTGATGTCACACATTGGAAACCACAAGGTATAACATTCAACAGAACGGAATAAGTTGTACTTTTTGTGGAATACGACATCTGACACGATAGGCGTTGCAAAGTGAAAAAAGGTGAAAGGTAAGGAAAACGCAGAATACAAGGGTTTGCATGCGAATTTGGGTGATGTATCAAGGCTGGATGGGTCCCACCAAGTCTCATCAGCATCGATATAAGTTTCGGTAAGTCTTAAGATGTAGATATTAAAACTTGCAGGGAGCGGTGTTTCAAATGAAGAAATGTAACATGGAACTTTAGAAAAGGGAAAGTGAAGGGTAAGAGAGGGTAAATGAAGGTAAAGAGGATAGATGAGATAAACGAGGGCAGAAGTGAAGTTTGCACACCATTAAACCTTATCATCTACACTTTCCCCTTTCCACTGAACTGAAATGCAAGTTGGTTCCTTTGAGGCCCTTTGAGAGTGAGGATTTGCCTTCCTTTCCCCTTCTCCACTTTGTGTGCGGTCACAGGCCAACATCTGGTATGGTCGTAGTTAAGTATATGAGACTTACTACAAATTTTTTGTACTTTGTTGCATCCTCAAATTCTTTCTCTTCAATGGATGTGAGCTTCAAGTTTTTTTCCATTGCAATGGTCAAAGGATTGCATTCAACCATGTCAAACTTGTTCAATATATCTCCAATGTACTTCTCGTGAGAAAGGAATATAAATTTAGGATGTTGATTCACTTCAATACCAAGATAGTAGTGAACATAGGCCAAATCACTCATTTTAAAATATTTATTCAATTCCTTCTTTATGGATGCAATAGAACTCTCATTGTTTCCTGTCATCAAAATATCATCTACATACACCACAAGATATACAACTATTTTCTCAACTTTCTTTAGAAACAAGGTTGGATCATCAAAATAAAAATGTTTGAAGTTAAGTTTCAGAACATGCTCAGTTAACCTCTCATACCAGGCTCACGGTGCTTTCTTGATTCCATAAAAGGATTTTATAAGTTTTCATACTTTGTGTTCTTGGCCTTTCACAACAAATCCTTCTGGCTAGAAAATAAAAACCTTCTCCTTTCGATATCGATTCAAAACATTCATTTGATAGAATTTCCAACCATTCTATGCTGTTAAGGCAAAGAGTGTCCGAATGGTAGCCCATTTTACAGTGGGGGTAAAAGTTTCCTCATAATCAACCTCTTTTTCTATGCAAAACCTTTTTCCACAAGCCTTCCTTTGTGCTTGTCAAGTCAGCCATCAGCTTTGTACTTATTCTTGTAGACCCACTTGCAGTAAATTGGTTTGGTTCCCAATGGAGGAGCAACCAGATTCCAAGCTCCATTCTTTATCAAGGCATCATACCCCTTTTGCATTACTTCATTCAATTAATAATGAGAAGTAGATTACTTGAAGGAATTCGCTTCAAGATCTATAGAAAAAATTAATTCAGAATTATAAGAAACATCCATATTAATAGGTGAATTAGAATCATCTACATCACTTCCATTTTTCCTGGTGGAGCTTCTTGTTCTTGTGTTTCCAACCTCATCGAGGTGAAAATTTTCCAGTGTCTTAGTCATCCATTTTGGGGGACCTTTCTGAGATGGTTGAGGCAGCTCAATTGAATGAGTTGAGATTGAATCACGATTTAGTCTCCCAATTTTTTCAATCACATTATTCAAGGTGTCATCCATGGTTGATTCTTCATGTGGGGGAGAGAGTTATTCGGAAGACGATTCCAGATATTGATCAGTATAGGAATCCCCCTTTCAATATGTGGAACCTAATTATCAAATTCTTGAAATGAATTTTCATGTGTGAATCTATCTAAGCGATCAAGTTGTCGCTCAACAACATTGTCAGCCTTTAAAGATTCAAGGAATGTGACATCTCTAGATACTACAAAATTCTTATTGACTTCATCATAAAGAAGATATCCTTTGGAGGTATTGGAATACCCCAAGAAGATACATTTTTGACTTCTAGCACAAAGTTTATCTCTTTGTTCCTTAGGTATCAAAGCATAACAGGTGGAAACAAAGACCCTAAAATTATTACCGAAGGAATGTGGCCATGCCAAATTTCATAAGGAGTTTTATTTATGATTGTATTAGAAGGACACATATTTTTTATGTACACAACACAGAACTTCATCAACCCAAAATATCGATTTTACATTATTGAAAAACATCATGGGGTGAACCATATTAAAAATTGTCTTGTTCATTCTTTCAGCTACATCATTTTGTTGGGGATTATAGAGCACGTTTGTTTGATGTTTAATCCCATGTTGGAGAAGATAGTTTTAAAATTTTCTTGAAGTGTTTTATTTTCCATTATCAATGCACAAAGAGCCAATATGAGTTTGTGCATAATTTTCCATCCATGCATGAAAATTCTTGAATGTTTGAAAAGCATCGGATTTGTTCTTCAATAAGTAAACCAAACACATTCTGGTGTAATCATCAATAAATGTCATCATATATTTATTTCCATTTACATAAGGAACATGCATGGGGCGACATAAATCTAAATGAATAAGATCAACTTTTCTATGTGCTCTAGAATGTGAATCATGAAAGGTTTGTTTGCTATGCTTTACTATAATACAAGAATCACATTTCTTAAGTTTGCTACGAATTGTAGGAAATCCAGTAACACAATTTTTATTCATCAATCGAACGATGTCATAGTTAAAGTGTCAAAATTTAGCATGCCATAAAATACTTGATGGGAATTTACCTTCATCATAGTGAGAATTAGATGAAAAGTTTTGTGCATGAGCAGAAGTACCTTGCAACTTTAGGAGGCTTCCTTCTTCTCTTCTTTTCATGACAACTGAGCGATCTGATGCTTTTATGACCTCAACCTCACCATCAAACATGTGAATGTAGTGTTCTTGGTGGTGGATGTGGACCAAGGACAACAAGTTTATCCTTAACTCAGGGAGGTATAGAACCTCATGTATAAGATGGTTTGGAAGACTAAGCAACTCAAGTCTGATTGTGCCAAGCCCTGATGGCTTGAGTTTAGATTTTTCTGCAAAGCATAATGCTCCATCAACCATATCAGTAAATTCCTCAAAAAAATATTTTCTAAAATTCATGTGACATGTTTCTTCTGAATCTAGCAACAAATAATTTCTCCAAGAAGTAAGTGAAGCATTGAACAATCATTTAGTTACTCCAATGTTACAATGTGCTAAAACATAATGAGTGGATTCTTGTGCTTTACCTTTGTCTTTGTCATGATTTTTACCTTTTTCTTGATTTTTTCCTGCTCAATTATGTCCCAAGCATCTTACATGTAGATGCATCATGCCAATCTCTATTGCAACATATGCAATGAAGATCATATTTTTCACTTTGAGCTTGTCTGTCCCCCCCTTCCTCTAGAATTTCTTCTTCCTCATCCCATTTGGCCACCTCTTCCTCTTGAATAATTTTGAGCATGATTCTTCTCTCTATGTGCAAAACATACTGTAACTCCTTGAGAAGGCAAATGGGTTGTCTTCTTTCCAAAAGCCTTCTCTCTTTCTTAAATTTTTTTCTCAAGGGAGTCAAAGGTGATCTCCTTGAGGTTTCCACTTGCTTGAAATGACTCAAGGTAGTGTGAGTAAGTGGGATATGATGCCTTAACATAAGCTATGAGAGGTATGTCAATTTCTACACCAGTATTTTTAATGTCATGCATGATAGATATTAATTCTGATGCAAATTAAAAGGGTCATTGTTTTTCAATTCAAGGTTGAATAACTTAATCATTAATTGAATAACTTTAAGTTCTGAATGTGAGTCATAGATTTCTTTTAATTTCGTCAAGGCTTCATGGGAATTTGAAAATGGTGTAATATGGAGACTCAACTCTTCATTTACAGAAGCTTAAATCAAGGCATAGGCTTTGTAATTCTTGTTTTCCCATATGGCAATCTCCTTGTCTGAGGTGGGCTTTGAAGGTGAATTGTCTCCTTCTCATTCACATATCCCACTCCACAACTCATTAAAAATGAGTGTGTATTTTATCTTTCGAGACCAATTAGGATAGTTCTCTTTTCCCGAGGGAACTAATCCAACGATTGATATCAATGAATGCATTAAAATATGTGTTTGAAAAATAATTTCTACTTATAGTGGAAAAAAAATCAGTTCTGGTGGCAGAGGAAAAATATATTTCTCGTGTAAAAGGGGATTCTGCAAAAAAAAAAATCTGCAAGAAAAATGGGTGAATTTTTTTTTACTTTTTTATTTTATTCCATTTGATTTGATTTGATTTGATTTATTGTATCCAGAGATAGTACCTAGGGGAGGTTGTATCTGGGGTAGGTCTTACCCGGGGGAGGTCATACCTAGGGGAGGTCGAACCTGGGGGAAATTGGATTTGGGGAGGGTAGGGTTTGGGGAAGTTGGATGTGGGAAGGGTGGAGCTGTTGGTGGAGTGAGGGAGGGAGGAGGGAGCAGCGTGAATGGAGGAGGGAGGAGAGATCAACGTGTGAAAGGAGCAGCGCTACGAAGGGAGTAGTGTGTAGGGATGAGGGAGGAGCGCGCAAATGGAGCAGCATTGCGAAGGGAGAAGCGTGAAGGGAGGAGGGAGGAGCACGTGGAGGGGGCAGTGCCGCGATAGAAGGAAAGAGCTGCGGCTGGAGGGAGGTGAGGTCTGAGGGATGTGAGGTGGCCGGAGGAAGAAGCTATGCTGGAGGGAGGTGTAGCTGAAGGAGGGAGATGCGGCCCTGGACCTGTGATCCAATTAAAGATAGAGGAGATATGGGTCTAGAGTTGTGAGGATGATGGAAAACAAAAGAGCTCAAGGGTCAAAAAAAAATTTGAATCTGGAATGCAACGTATTGTATAATATGTAGGAGTTGCAATGGGAAGTGGGACAATTCTGCCAAGAGCAGGCAGAGAGGTAGGTCTTCCAGGAGTAGGAGGGAGTTACAGGGGAAGGAATGCTAGAAATAGAGTTGGCTCTGATAACAAGTCATGCCAGGAGGTAACTCAACAAAATAAATCGTATGCATTGATTGAGGGTGCTTATGAATATATACATGGAGGTGAGATTGTTGGGATTCATTTCCCAATGTCTCTTAGACTTACTTATTTTCTATTTTAGACTAATGTACAATTTTTCCCAATCTCTTAGGATTAGGTGTCAAAATAAAGGATCATGGGTGTATGGTGTCAAGAAGAGTTGTAAGAAGATTAACATTCCACAAAAACAGAGGAGGATTCCCTTTGAATTCCAATGCTAAACCTGATTCATATATGTAGGTACTTAGATAATAATACCATAAGCCTACAACCATCTCCTTGTCATGGACAATAATTTCAGGCATGGGACACATCGATGATAGTCAACAACCCTTTCCCAATGGTTTGATGAATCTTAAAGGAACTTCCATTCTCCTACCACACATTGAGGTTCAGCCCAAGGAATGTGTCAACCCCGTAAATGGTAATACTCATGTATACAAGCAATATCGACATGAGGAACAAAGATGAAACCCTTGTGAAAGAATTCCGGATGACTTGGCTATTAATAAGGAAACGTAAACGATATCCCATAGACACATAATCCACTGGTTTAATCAATTTGATTGTAACTAACCATATAGAAAAGGATTTTGTAGATTCTCCATCATTGAGGCTCAGTTGGTCATTGCTCAACTTCCACATGACAATAAGGAGTTGAAGAATAAAATTTTGGATAAGAAATCTAAATTTGGTGAAGCATAAAATGTGATGAAGACAATTTCAATTCCCACCAGGTCCAGAGGTAAAGGAAAGGTAGAAACAAATAACATCCAAGAGCTTGAGACATCACAATCAAGGGTCCCTCTGACCAGATTTTCAACTAAGAAATTGGAGCTACACAAATAAATTTTGATTAAAGGAGAGTCAATGAAATAAAAGAATAAGACTAAGTTGGATGAAGGGAAACATTCTTTTCATATGTTGAGGAAGAAATTAAATAAATCTCAATATGAGATTGCTAGGCTTAGAGAACATGATGAAAGAGCCAAAAAAAATATACATGACCACTTGAATATTTGTGAGCTGACATTGTTTGAAGCTAAGTATATGTTGAAAAGAAATTTTCCTCTACGCAGACAGCTCAAGAACATTTTCAGGAAAAACCTAACTTTGAAAAAGGAGGTGAGGGCTACAAAAGAACAGTTGCAGGAGGCATTAAAACAAAAAAAAAAAGAAGAAAGAGGAAATCGAGACTTATTGGTTGATGCAACAAAGGTTTGAGTTTGGACAAGAAATCAAGATAAATTTTTATTTTTTCCTTTTTTTTTTTAAGTGTACTAGCCTTTTCCATCATATCCTTTACTTTTTGGGAATTTTTTGTGAAGGAAGAAAGTGATATAATAATGTAACAAATGTTTTCAGCTACTGTTACAGCATTGAAATTTGATAGAGGACCAAGATTTTGACACTTTTTATTATGTATAGAGGCTCATGAAGGTTATTAATATTTTCAAAATAATCAACAAACTATTTTCCTTTGTTAGAGAACTCAACACTTAGTCAAAACTATGTAGGTGAAAATTTGCTACGCTCAGGCACTGCATTTTTGTTGTAGGTGATGTTTTTCAAGGATGGGAGTTTAAAGTATGAATGTATGTCATCCAATAGATATTTGATGATATGCAGGTTGTATTTCACATGTGTGTCACATTCAAAAGTTTAAGATGTGACCGAAAGCTTGCAAATCATCAACTCATTGCATTTCTGGAGAAGAAGCAACACAATGAATTTGTTGCACTTCCACACAATCAATATTTTGACTTTGAAATTTGAATCCAAAACTAATGAAATTGATTCTTAGGGCTATGAAAAATGTCCCGAGGTGTTTTGGGGGTTCAAGGCTCATCTTTATTGTTAGGTCCCTCTATTACTAGTATAGTCCCTTATTTTTGTTAGTGTAACCCACTTATTGTTATTGTTGTACCCCTGTAACCCCAATATTGTTATTATTGTGCCCTTACATTATTATTGTTAGGTCGGCTAGGATTATATTATGACCCCGTGGAATCCTATATATAGAAGGAGGTTTTTTCATTTGTATCATCCAAGAATTGTTCATTTATGTAATGTAAAGGAGGTTTCCCCCTCAAAGTAGATTATTTCTAAGGCATTGATCTCTCTTTCCTTCTATTTTTGGAGTTGGTTTCATAACATTTGGTATCAGAGCTTTGGATTTTAGGGTTTCGCTACTCCAAATAGGTCATCGTGGAATTTTTTCTATAACCTGTTTTCTACGAAGTTTCAGAACTTGAAATTTTTACAGCTCGAAGGTGACATCCTGAGGAACGACATGTAAAAATTTCAGAAGTTAGTTCACAATATTTTTGGAGATATGATATGTGGAAGTTAGGGTTTTTTGAGGCTCCCAATTTTCACCTAAACAAGTCACCGTGGAATTTTCGCTATAAACTTTTTTCTATGAATGTTCAGAAGAAAAAAATTCTACAGAGCGTAGCTGAAATACTGAGGAAATTCCTATAAAATTTCAGATCTTGGTTCACAATATTTTCAGAGATATGATCTATGGAAGTTAGGGTTTTTTCAGGCTCCTGAATTTCATGTCAAAGAGGTGACCGTGGGAAAATGATCATAACTCTCTCTCTCTGAGCATCGGATTGGAATTCTGTAAAAAGTGGATGCAATTAAATAGACTATACTTTCTTTTTTATCAATGTCAGAGCTGAAGGAGGAAGCAGTGACATGTGGAACATCATACAAGTTAGCTCTACTAAACCAGTCCATAATTAGGTCATTGTGGGAGATTGGGAATAAATTGAAGAATCCAAATCAGGTTAGACCTGTTCTATTTGAAAGAAGATTTAGAGGGATACTACAGGGCTAAATTTCAGATTTTGAAGATTCGAAATTATAGATATAATTCACTTTCAACATCAAGCTACTCAAAAGAAAGAAAAAGGTGTGTATTTGTTTTTTTTTGAATTACATAGGTCTTGTGTGAAAAACCAGCTTGAAGTGATTCCAAGGGAATATTGAAGCACAGATATTAGTATTGGGTTATAAAATGCCACCTAAAATTAATTCAACACCCATAAAACCTTCATAAGGCTCTACTATGACTCATGAAGAGGAAAAAGCACAACATGACATATCAAAATTACAAGAGCAAATGCACCAAATTTCACTCTTGCAAAGAGCAACAAAAAATGAAATGGAAGTTTTGAAGAAATGCGTGGAAGCTAAGATGGATGGTTTGAAAAGGCATGGAAGAGAATATGGATGGTTTGAAGAATGGCATGGAATCTAAGATGGATGGCATGGAAGCTAAGATGGATGGCATGGAAGCTGGCATGGAAGCTAAGATGGATGACATGGAAGCTAAGATGAAAGACAACATTAAATACATGAAGAATGATCTAAAAGAAGACATGGAAGGTTTTATGACAAGGTTAATACAAGAAATGATTCCTAATTTTGGAAATATAGTAGAGGAAACTCATGATTAGAAAAAAATAAATGTTAATCGTGATTTCATAAACTCTAATGTTGGATTGAAAAACCACCATATTCCAAATATGGATATGAGGAAGTTTGATGGCAAGGATCCCATAACATGGATACTATAGATGGAGAAATATTTTTATCTCAATAATGTGCAAAACACACAAAAGTTACGCATTGCAGCTTTACATTTAGAACAAAATACATTTGTATGGTATCAATGGATTTGCTCCCATAAACAAATTGTCACTTGGTCAATTTTTACAGAGGAAATGATAGCACATTATGAGGATACAACGAGCAACACCTTCTTTAGCCAATTGAAAAATCCCAAACAAAAGGGTTCAGTGGTGGATCACATTGAGGACTTCCAAAAATTGAATATAAGGGTAACTGATATTCTAGAGGAACACACGATTGATGTCTTCATATGGACTTTAAAGGATAACATCCAACATGAAGTTCACATTTGGGAACCTGATTCATTGGAGAAGGCATTCAGATTGGCAAGAAAAAATGAATGTAAAATTATGGCAACAAGGAATTGATTCGGGTAGTACCCATAATTTTATCCATTGTAAGGTAGCCAAGGAATTGAATTGTTTCCTATACCCAGCATCAGAATGTCAAGTGATGGTTGTAAATGGAGGAACTATAAATTGTTTGGAAAATGCCATAATATCAAGCTAACCATGGGGGAATATGTATTGAATATTCCAATGCTTTCCATTCCAATGGGAGGTGTTGATGTTGTACTAGGAGTACAATGGTTACAATCTTTGGGGATGGTAGCTTTTAATTTTCAAGAACATTTCTTGATTTTTTTTTCGGAAGGAAAGGAAATTGAATTACGGGGTATCACAGGGAATATAGGAAATATAATAAGCTCTAATGTCATGAAAAATATTCTAAATAAAGAACAACAAGGCATAATTACAAAATTATGTTCACTAGAAGTTCCAACATCAAAATCATCTATTTCTCCAAATCTCCAAAAATTCTTGGACAATCATTCCAAGGTGTTTGAAAATCCCAGTGGACTCCCACCTATTCATGATCATGACCATGCTATTCATTTGATTCCAGGAATTGTTCCTCCAAACATCAGGCCTTATAGATATCCTTATGTCCAAAAGAGCGAAATTGAACATCTGATTGCAGAAATGTTGAGGCTGGTATAATTCTACCTAGTCAAAGTTATTTCTCTACTCTACTAGTATTGGTGCACAAGAAGGATGTATCATGGTGCATGCGTCCAAATTATAGGGAGCTCAATAAACTCATTATTAAAGATAAATTTACCATTCATGTGATTGATTAATTATTGGATGAATTACATGGAGTAAATTATTTTACCAAGTTGGATCTTCATTTAGGATATCATCAAATTTGAATGAAGACTGAAGATATCCCGAAAAGAACATTTCAAACTCATTAGGGTCATTATGAATTTTTGGTCATGCCTTTTGGCCTTACCAATGCACCTTCTACATTTCAATGGTTGATGAATTCCATTTTCAAACCCTTCCTTAGAAAATTTGTGCTAGGTTTTTTTGATGACATACTAATCTACAACAGGTCTTGGAAGGATCATGTTCAACATGTTCACAGGCTGCTCAAACTATTGGAGGAGAAACAATTATATACAAAAACATCCAAATGTTTATTTGGACTACAAGAGGTGGAATATATTGGTCATATTGTATCTCACGAGGGTGTTAAGGTAGACCTTAACAAAATTAAATCCATTAGGGAATGGAAAGTCCCCACAACCATAAAGCAGTTGCGAGGATTTCTTTGGTTAACATGGTACCATCGCAAGTTTGTTAAGAATTATGGGAGAATAGTAGCACCTCTAACAACATTATTGAAGAAAGATGCATTTTCATGGACTCATGAAGAAACTAAGGTATTTGAACATATTAAAGAGGCAATGTGCCTAGCACTAGTCTTAGCTATGCCATACTTCACAAAAACCTTTATTGTGGAATGTGATGCCTCGGGAAATGGAATTTGTGCTATTTTAATGCAAGAAGGAGGACCCATTTCTTTTGAAATTCGTCCAATCAAAGGAATGTATTTATAGAAAGCTATTTATGAGAAGGAAATGCTGGCAATACTACATGCACTAAAGAAATGGCTACCTTACCTAATGGGAAGACACTTAAAGGTACAAAGTGATCATGATAGTCTTAAACACTTTTTGGTACAAAGACTATATTAATAAGAGAAACAAAAATGGGTCACAAATATGTTGGATTATAAATTTGAAATCATCTACAAAAAAAGGGAAGCTAAATGTTGTTGCAGATGCACTCTCAAGAAAGGATGAAGAGGTGGAAGCATTGCTTTTTGACATGTCTATTATCCAAACAGATTGGATAATCGAAGCAAGGGATGAATGGAAGAAGAATGAAGAGGTATGGACACTCATTCAAAATTTACAACAAGATCCTAGTACATCTGATACATTTAGTTGGAAAAATTATTCCGTATGGTACAAAGATCACTTATATATTTGCAAGAATTCCCAACTAAAAAAAAAAAATTATTTTGGAATTGCACACTTCTCTTTTAGGAGGACACTCGGGATTTTAAAAAACTTACCACAGGGTCAAGAAATAATTTTTTTGCGAGGGCCTTAAATCTGATATTCAAAATTTTGTGGAAAAATGTTTGGTTTTCCAGCAAAATAAAGTTGAGACAATTAAGACCCCGGGTCTTCTACAACCTTTATCCATTCCAAGTTAACGTTGGGAGGAGATTTCAATGGATTTTATCACATGTTTACCTAAGTCAGAAGGAAAGAGTGTCATCATCGTGGTAGTTGATAGACTTACCAAGTATGCATACTTTTGTGCATTATCTCATCAATTTAAAGAAAGTACAGTTGCTACTGCATTTATGGAAATAATTCAAAAGCTACATGGAAACCCAAAGATTATTGTAAGTGAAAAAGATCCCATTTTTGCTGGAAATTTTTGGACATAATTATTTTCTTGTTTGGGTACTCAACTAGCTCATAACTCATCTTATCATCCTCAATCTGATGGTCAAACTGATATAGTGAATAACTGTTTGGAAGGATTTATTCATTGTTTTGTATCTGATAAGAAAACACAATGGGTCAAGTGGTTACCTCTCGTTGAATGGTGGTATAACACTTCCTTCCATACTGCACCAAAAATGACCCCATTTATGGCACTTTATGGATATCATTCACCGTCCATCACATTTTATTTAAGAGAAAATTCTAAGGTTCAAGCATTGGAAGATCACATCGAGCGTCAACAAGAAGTTCTCCAACTCTTAAAGGATATCCTGAATTTGGCACAAAATTGAATGAAACAACAGGAAAATCAACATTGCAACGAGAGAAGTTTTGATGTAGGAGACTAGGTATTTTTACAGCTACAACCATACAAAAAAATGTCCCTCAAGCAAGCTAATATGGATAATAAATTATCACCAAATTACTATTTTCCTTACAAGGTGTTGCAAAATATTGGTACTATGGCATACAAATTGAAGCTTCCTGCTTCTTCAAGAATGCATTCATTTTTCCATGTTTCATGCTTAAAGAAGGTGATAGGGGAAACACTTCCAGTTCAAACAATATTGCCAGAACTTGATGACGAAGGAAAAATCATATTGGAAAATCATTTGCTTGGAATTGTAGGTGGAAGTGGGGGAGTGGTGGCATGTACTAAAATTGAGGAAGATGCACTACAAGGAAAAGATTCTCTAGCGGATGTTTTTAGGAACCCATTATAAATATAGCCCAGAGATCCGTTTGTAGAAAAGGTATCTAAAGGAGGTTGGTAGGTGGAGGTTTTTATGGATTTATTTTGGCTGGTGTGTTTCTCATGGTAAACCACACCGGTTCGCTTTACTCACAAGGCACTAGCGTGTACTAAAAATTGGCACACTGATACACTGTGATCTCCGTACAAACCCGCTTGGTGCATCTAATTAATATAGCGTACCGATGGTCTATGCATAAACATTCCCGATGCATCTTAGTAACCCAACACACCACAATGATAGTGGTGCACCATTGCTAATACCGCCCAGTGTGTCTCAAAAACCCACACATTGAAATAGGGTTAAATAAAATAATTACCGGCCGTAAAAATGACATTTTTACTTCTTCAATGCTCTATACCTCTCAAGCATTGGTGTGAATTTCTCTTGTGTGAGGCGCCCTGCCATCAGTGCTCCCATTACACACACTATTGTCGTCCATTTCCCACCTTGTGGAGTTTTAATTTTCAAAAGCGGTGGGCAAATTTGTTTTCTCCAATTCCTCAGCAAATATGTCTCCTCAGCACGTAAATGTACATGTATTTTACTTTTTTCTCAATAACTAAATGTTTTAGAAGATTATATTTCTAAAAAAACATAAAATTTACCATTTAAAAAAAATAAAAAAATTCTACGGTGCGTTGGAGCCATTCGGCTCGCACCATTCGCAGTGCTTCCTATAAAATTATTGGCCGTACCGCAAACGATACTAATGGAAACCGCACTAGGTTTCGGTGCAGTACCGGAAAAATGCGCACCGTTCTTATTTTTTAAACTTACATGGTAGTGTGGTTATTTAAACAACTGCACTGTTGACTATGTACCAGTGTCGAGAGGGCGGTGCGTGGACCAAACTATGTCCATCGAGGTGGATAGTTAGGTCAGTGCACCGCCTACCTGACATAATTACATAGTCAATGGTGTGGTCATTTACACGACCACACCGTTAAGCATGTAATGTTGTTGGGCAGTGCGTTGACCAAAAGAACCGCCTCGAGGAAGATAGTTTGGTCAGCGTAGTGCCCGCTCAACATCAGTAAATGGTCAACAGTGTGATCGTTTACAGGACCGCACCGTTGACCATGTATTATTGTTGGGTGGTGCGTTGACCTAACTATCTGCCCCGGGGTAAATAGTTTCGTCAATGCACCACAAAAAATAAAATTTTATGTTTTGTGGTGTGCAAACAATTTCCATGCACACCGAGAGCGGTGCGCGATAAAAACTTATGCACTAGTATCGGTGCGTGACTATTTTTTTAGGCACACTGAATGTTTTTGTTTTCAAATATATATATATATATATATATATATATATATATATATATCTCATTTAATAAAAAAAATGTATTTAAAATGTGAATCATTCAACGATCTCAACGGAGAGAAGAAATAGAACAACGAGAACATATGGAGGACTAGTATAACGTGATTCACCTATGGGAGGCACGAGAGAGGGAGAGACTTATGTACCCTTGCCATATTATGGTAGCCACCTAGTTTCTCCTCAGGGAGGTAGGCCTCCTCAAGTTCTATGAGGAGGCTACATACCTGAAGGGCCATATTGGGTTATTGGGACAACTCATTTTCAGGTGGGATGCCCACCGACAAGCTTTCCAGGTCAGTCTTGGCCAGTGGTATGTGCCCACTGAGGAGGAAAAATATTTTATTAATTGCCTATCTAGGAGAGGGAAGTATTTTCCCTAGTTCCCAGATGTCCTCTCAGTCATGCTGCAGGGAGTCAATTGGCGTACTCCCATAAATTCATTAGGGACGATATAGTTTCTCCTATACATTTTCAGGTGTCCGGTGGTCAGTTATTTATTTCTTCATTTGGTCATAGGAGGTTAATTACATATTACTTCATTTGGTTAGTTATATATATATATATATATATATATATATATATATATATATATATATATAGTCCATGTATTTTATGTTCATGTTGATGTACTTAATTTACATGTTTGTGTTCATCATGATGTGTATATTGTTAGGTCATGTTAGATATGTTCATTTAATGTGCTTGCACAAGATGTGTATGTGATAGCAGTTATTTGACATGAGATGTATATTTTATGTTTGTGTTGTAATGATGTTATACAATTCTTATGTTTTTTTATATGATCATGATCACGATGATTAGATGATGTTATCGAAATTGAATGTGTATTTTAGTCCAATATGATATTTGTACGATGGTTATCATGATCGTTATGTTTATTTTTAATATTAAATCATGATTTTTATTAAATATTATGTCGTGATTGTAATTGAAATTTTAATTTTAATTGTATGTAAAATTGTAATTGTAATTGTATGTATTCATGTCATGATTCAATTTTATTAAAATTGTAAAATTTGTAAATTTTTAAAGGTATAAAAACGTAATTGTAATTGTGTGTGAAATTGTAAAATTGTAATTGTAATTGCAATTTTAATCGTAATTGTATGTAAAATTGTAAAATTGTAATTGTAATTGTAATTGTAATTGTATGTAAATTTCTAAAATTGTAATTGTAATTATAATTGTATTTTTAATTGTAATTGTACGTAAAATATTTGTAAATTTGTAATTGTAATTGTATGTATTGTCATCATTCAATTTTTTTTTAAATTTGTAAATTTGTAAATTTCTAAAATTGTAAATTAATTGTCAATTTTGAACCATAATTACTGTTGTAAGTAAAATGTATACCATAAATATTGTTAAATTACCATAATTGCAAATTTGTAAATTTGTATGAATATAAATAATTGTAAAATAATAAATCTAGAATAATATGAATTTTTGTAACATAATAAAGTTTAGAAAATAATGGAAATAAATTCATGTTTAGAATTATCATTATTTTATTATGATCTTACATACCAAAAATAACAGTATACATTTTGAATATATTATTCACACGCATTTAAAGAAATCAAGTAGTAGTATTTTTTTAGGAATTGGCATTATAAAAAAAAGAACTTTATACAGTACGTCATTGTTTTCGAGATCAACATAATTGCAAATTAACAAGTGAAATAATTTTAACATTAACACAATGAAAACCAATTAATTCAAAATACATATTATAATATTTCGAAAAAAAGAGAGTCTTGGTTATAAGGTAATTAATTCCTCTTATTTATAAAAACCCATCTTAAAAAGTATAAACAATGAAATAACATGTGTACCATATCACTCTTGGTTCTCATGATCACCATTGTTATCTTCCAGATCGCTTGGCATGATAACACTATTCTTCTCAAAAATATTTTTTGATGTACAGTCATGTTTCAATATGAACCAACAATCCCTATCTAACACATCTGGGTAAAAAAAACCTTTTTGGAGTGTTTGGGGAAAACATAGGGCTCCTTAGCTGCATCCCACAACTTTATAGAGTTGATACATATCAACCTACTATCACGATCTTCCTTTAAATTATTCTGATCAAAGTTGTCCCACCACTTGCACCTAAAAATAACACATTGGAAAGAATATAAATCCACTTCAATGATCTCTTGTATCTTTCTGATGTAACAGAACGTCCCTCATACTAGGTTTTGAGCACGGTGGCTAGCTCGACTAGATCGATCGAACTCGACTTCCACTCCACAGTCTTGCATCATGTGTCCATCATCGACACTTTCTGTGTGAAAATGTTGTCCATGTACCCACATAGATGGGAACAAATGGACTTATAAGAAATTTAAAAAATAATAGTGTCATGTGCCTTATAATAACCCAACTGTTAAAATATGAAACATGAATGTAATTACATTTCAAACGTGCATTGTGAAGTTTAAAAATATACATAAATATATTATTACCGAGTGGGTGCACCTAATCCATAAATTTAGCGCATCCTCTTCAACACACGGGTAACGACTGATTACATCATATTTCTCTCTAACTCGCTCAACAACCCAACTATTGGGGCATATAATTGGCATATTTTCATTTAAATGATCATGATAAGGCACTTTCATACGATTCAACCATTTGAATTCTTTCCCATCACTATCCCATTTTATCCTCTTTTGTTCGTACAATGCGACCCACAGTTGTGTCACTTCGAAATTGTAAAGAACGAATTTATTAATTGCTTCAATTTCTAAATTTGCTAATGAAATCAAACCGACATATAGTACATATGAGATCAAAATATTGAATTTCAACACAAATATTTACTTTGTGTAAATTTGAAAATTTGTAAGTCGCTTACTCTTTATCAAGCGCCTTTTTCCATTCCTTTGGAGAAGTTCCCCTTCTCTTTTGTCTTCATCCCTTTTATCATCCTGAGTCACTGCACCTGGTCTGTTGTCGATCTACTTGGTGTAATCACTAGAATAATTGAAAGAATCATACAATATGGACCCCTTTTCCATAGACCCCTCGGGTTTTTCCCTTTGTCGAACAAAACCTTTCAATTTCTTCATGTACCTCCATAAGAAGAAAATCCAATGACAAGAAACCACCCCAACTAATTCAACCTCATCTACTAGGTGGATTAGAAGATGAACCTGTAAGTCGATGAAACTCGTCGGCAATTCCTTCTCAAACATACAAACAATCTCAACTATCTCTTGACGCCACTATGGAATGCAAGCCACATGAATCTCCTTTGACGTGATCCAATTTACAAATGCTGATAATTTAGATATGGTACATCGTAGGTCTTGGGGGAATTCATTTTTTACACACCCATGCACAAACAAAGGATAATGACATTGAAAGTTATAAACACATGACATAATACAAAAAATTAGTTATTTTTTATGATCCCAGCATGGGATAAAATTTATTAATATAAAAGATAATAAAATCATGCTCTTGAAATTATACAGACTCTTAGAAGATTCAAATGGTCATGTGATTTCAACCTCCAAAAATGGTCATCCATGATGAAGTAGCGTCGTAGTGAAGACCCATATTAATATGGCACCCTCACACCCATTATAAATTCCTTTTCCAAATAAATATCATCTTTTTTAAAAATCCATGGGACATCACCTTATTTGAAATACCAATTAGAGGGACTAGCGTGTCCTTTGATTCTGTACTTTCTAATCATCTTGGCCAATGTTTATTTTTAGTTTTTGAAGTAATAAGATCTTTCCTAACAACCAATGTGTCACTTTGTTTTGATGATATATTCCTCCATAAAGAAGATGAAACATTTTTAAATATATGAATGGGATATAATAAGTGGGAAATCTTAATATTCTCCCAATATGGGAGGTTATAAAATATAGATTTCCTTTTCATCCCAATGGGAAATTTCTCAACATTGGTGTCGAAGAATTCTGGATCATCGAACATAGCCTCCCCATTTGAATCAAAAATTTCTATGAACCCCTTCTCTTTCTCTCTCTCATATGATATAATCCATTCATGTGGTGTCATTATTGGAGGCCTTTGGGTTCTGTCTCGGTTACCATTGAAAGTGGATGCTGCTATTTTGTAAGGGTTTTATTCTGGGAAGAATACCTTGGAGCAGTCATACACTGGCTTTCGTAGGTCTTTGGACCATATAGCTTTCATAAAAGGTCCACAACATTTACATCCAAAATACCCTTTTGTTACAAGACCTGTGAAATTATTGTATACAATATATATGCATGGCACATTGAATAATATCATGAATATCAGAATAATTACAATGAATTAAATAACTAATATGCGAAAGAATATTGTTACGTATATAAACAAATCAATAAACATGTAATTTACCAGAGAAAAATCCTAAGCCTGGATAATGATGTGTCATGTAAGAAAATATGCCATACAACATAAAACTCCTCTCTTCTATGATGGGATACATCGTATACATTTATCCCATCCAATATTTCCTTCAATTCATCTACTAGTGGTTGTAAGTAGATATCCATATTATTCACTTCTCATATACCAGGGACTATGAGAGCCAACATAAGATTTTCATTCTTCACAGAAAACCATGGGGGGATATTGTTACTGATCACTACTACAAGCCAAACAGAACAGTTGGTTTTCTAGAGGGAATGTGGGTTAATGCCATCCATGGCTATGCTGAGTCATAGAATTTGTACTTCATTCTTGAATTTTTCAGGCTATGTATCCTCTATATGCTCCATGGTTATCAGATCTGTTGGGATTCACATAACTCCCAACTCACTTTTGTGTTAGGCATGCCATCCTTGCAACATAGCTAATTCTTTGCAACAAAAGAGCCTTTGAATCCTTGGAATTATAGGCATGTGCCTCAGTACCTTAAAAGGAGGACCACATGATTTACCCTTCTTTTTTTATTTATCATACCTGTCACACCCACATTTTGGACATATCTCTTTGTCCACATATTATCCTCTATATAAAATAAAATCATTTGGACATGCATGATATGATATGTACTCAACACCCAACATTTTCAACAGTTTCTTTGCCTCTTCATAGCTACTGGGCAAGACATTATCACTCGGAAGAACCTTATCTTTGAATAACATGTATTTGGTCATGGAAAATATTAAATTTACATTAATGTCAATATAATTACTAACATTCATAAAATTGACCATTTGTAATGTTCATTGTGTGATTATATTTATCATACTATAAGGGAGGACTTGATTGTCAATTACCTCAAAATTTCCGAGAAACATGCATTCTAAAAGCCGAACTTTTCTTTCAAGCTGTATAGTAACATCATTGTACCCAACTGGGTAGAATTTGATTGACCGGCATGTCCAAAGAGAGGGGTGGTGGAAGAAAATTTAAGGCTTTTGAAAAAGGTATCAGTGATATGAGCATCATCCCCTGGCATATCATCATTCTGGAATGCATCTAACAACATTGTCTCCATGGCAGTCGTATCCCTTAACTAATCATCCATACCAACCTCTTTTTATTGCCTGCATTGCCAGCCTGTGAAGAACTACTATTTCTGTAGTCATTCCTATTTTGTGAATCTGGACGTAGTGGGAATTGAATAGGTGGTTGATTCAACCATTCTTGGCATCGATCCTCTCTGATTTTTTCTCTTAATTCAACCTTATCTCGATTTTACATTTTCATGGGGTGCAATGGAATATGGTAGTTAGGTCTCTCATCATCACTAGAATCCTAATAATTTCAAAAAATATATTTGGACGTGATTAGTACAAAATTGATAATATCAATTAGTAAGCATGTCGACAATGCATGATTAGTTGCTTTGACGTTGAAATAATTACATTAATATACTAAACAATTATTCTTACCATCATTGTCCCAAGATTGTGGCTATAAGATGCAATGTTACAATTGGCAGGGTGAAGCAACTGTCCATCTTCATCTACCAAATGCGCGTTGCGGTATGTTGCTCCTGATAAGAGCTTCCGACGTTTTGGAGTTGTTTGAATATTTTGTGCATCTGAACTCAATTTTGATTCTACATGAACTTGCAAATTTTTATACATTAATTTTATTTACCTGATTGACATGGATAAAAAAATAAATTCAGTTAAATAATGAAAATATAAATAAAATCTGAAGTAAATGTCACGTCTCGAGATGGATAGGGAGAAATCTACGATGGATTTTGAGAAATATTATGGAACAATCTGGATTTTAAAGAATTGTCCATTAGATATAATTATGATATTTTCTCCCTGCATTTGATCAAAATAAACAATAAATTTTGGTGTACATACCTAAAAGTAATTTCGGTGCCTTAAAAATGGACTTATTTTTATCGGTGCTAATGTACAGTTAACCACACCAGTGCGTTTTAGCTACTCCGTACTAGTGATGTGTTATTAACTGACGCACCGGTGTGGTTAGTTAACAAACACACCGAATATCTGGAAATAAAAAAGCACAACTTTATTTGTTTTAAGTGAAAAAAGTGGTAAATTGAAAAATGGGCGGCAAATTATTTTTGGAAATCTAATTTCATAAAAAAATTATTTAAATAGTAAATGCTATTCATTATTTCATTATTTTTGCAAAAAATTTCAAGGACGGATTTGCATGAAAGATATACCTGTAGCAAGATAGCACGAGAGCACTATGGAGCAGCAAAATACTTTCGAACAACAACACTATTTAGAGAATCAGAATTTGAAACATATGGTGATTCGCACAAAAACCCAGTAGTATAGTAAAAATGTTAACTTTTACTATAATAATTGTTTTTTTTAGATTTTTTGTTGGATTTAATACATGCATAGTAAAAAAATTTAATTTTACCGTGCATTTTCAGAAAAAAAATAAAAATAAAAAAATAAAAAATAAAATAAAAAATAAAAAAAATCCATGCTTATGTTAAACCCTTGATTCTTCATGTTTCTGCCCTTGCTTCTTCTTATTTTTGTGAATTCACTGTTAGGGATTTTCATTTTAGATTTATAGTGTTTGTATTGCTATATATATAGGCATATGACATCTAACCCACGAGACGACTTGCAGAGTCAGATCCCAATTCATGTCGGCCCTTGCATAATTTTTTTTAAAACATATTTTTTTTAAATGGTTCACCCTGTGTAAAATAGCACACCGATGCACTATTTTATTATAGTGCATCTGGCACGTACTATTTGATTAAAAAAAAAAAATTATTAATTTTTTTTATGTTAATCGGTGCACCAGATAACATATAAGGCACTATGTCTCCTTGTTTACATATTGCACCATATGGTGTTTCTACTGTTTTGGTGGTGCGTTTATAAGAACATGTCACACTGGCTCCTCCACGACATCTTTTACTACAAAAACTAACACTGGAGTTTTTTTATTAATTTGTCTGTGTTAATCGATGCACCCGTTAACATGTAACGCACCACGTCTCCTTGTTGACAGAGAGCATTGTATAGTGTTTCTACTATTTTGGTGGTGCATTTATAAGAACATGTCGCATTGCCTTCGGTGCAAACTGTTTGAAAGGCGCACAGTTTTCTTGATTTTATTTTATTTTTACCTGAAAATTTTGTGACTTATTTATAAAATATATTAATGAATGGTATGGTACAAGTTTCATATTGATAAATAAACGGCTCACAAGAGATCAAGTAACAAAAGAATTGATAGCACATCGAGAAAAGCAAAAAAGGAAAGTTCTTTGTAAATTATTTACAAAAATTATTATTTTTGAATGATATGTAAGTTTAACTAATATTTGTTGTTTACTGTGTATCATGCAGAGCCACAAAATGACAAAGCTCGATAAGATTGCTTATGATCTAAGACCAGAAGAGCGTAAAAGCTTTATGGAAAAATTGCAGAAGGATGAATAAGGTGAATGAAAAAATACTATCAATCCAATATTAGTTTCTTTTTTTAATTTTCATTAATAATAAACTTAAAAATATTAGATAAAATTTTTCAAACAATCTATTAATTCACACATCTTTAATGTTCTATAGGGACCAACAATGAAGAAAATGAATGTTGTTCTAAGAAAAGAAAAAAAATAGAACATGAAAATGAAAATGAATTCCTCCTTAGTTCATTTGGAGTGGTGTTGGAGGTTAACAAAAGGGGGGAATTTTTTTACAAAACTTTAAGCGGTCTAGTGGAATGAATGTATAAATGTTCTTTCCACTTACAATACAAAAATCAATCCAATGATTCCAAGAACCAAATTTTATTTAGACTATAGGACGAGTTTCTAGAGAATTGGTCAATGAGACATGTCATACTTTTAATAGAAAAAATATACGATAACAAAATAGAAGGAATGAAAAAGTAATAATCCTTTAAATGTTTTTCTAGAATTATATGTATATATTACTAGAAAGCAGTCATTTATAAATGTCACTTTTGTTATATTTAATTTTCATATAGAAATACAAATATTAGATATTTTATTGTCATGTTAGATTTTTAGAAAGATTATGAAAATCTCAATGGATGAATGAGTTGATATCATAAATATGCTAGTAGGAATGTCTAAAAAAGTGTACAAAGAGATGGTCAAAGAAAAGGACATAATTTCATCGCACAAGGAGCCATCTCAGCAACAACGTGATTCAAATGTGATATGTAATCATTGAATTTTTCTATTAGGTACAATAAATAAACAATTTAGCATTAAATATTAATTTTCAATTATTTTCTTGCATAAACGAAAAAGAAAATGGAACCCATTCAACACATAAAATAGGACGTCAAGGAAGAAAAGGGTTGATATCTATGTTTGTGAGTAATTGTTACTTCCTTATAAAAACTTAACTAGATTTCATTTTTGTATATTTTAAGTTGTTTTACAACAATCATCAATGAATGTATTCAAATAGTTGCTAACATACAAAGAAGAACCATCAGACGAATTGATTGACATTGAGTTAAATATGGGGTTTCAGTATATGTTGGCATATCATAAATTAATTGTGGAATTTTTAAGCATCTATCTTCTTTTACTTAGCTCTACCTATAATTAATAGAAAAAAATCTTTTATATTAAATATATGATTTGTTATGGGGTATAAAGCTTGCTAGAAACAAAGTATGGAACTGCACCAACAAATGAATTTTTTAAAGGTGGCATTAAATTTTGTTTTGAAAGAATGTGTATAGTTCATGAGTCAATTCTTGTTATGGTACATTTCTTTTCGATATACATTGATATATATTATTTAAAATTGCAATTTTCATTACTCTCACCAGTATATACACTCATTACAGTTTATTTTTATGTTTGTAGATGGATCTTCAAGAAGAAAAAAACAATAAACACAGTGAGAATAACATTCCTAAAAAAACCCAATTCATGGAAGTAGCACAAGTAGTGATAGTAGTTCCAACGAAGAATGATGATCAATATGTTTGGATATCAAAGCAAGGTGTTGTATTTTTTGAGATATTTGTCTATAAAATTAGACATTTTGTTTAATGTAATGGACATTGTGTCCTAATTGAAAGACAAATGGATACCAATAATTGTCCCATTTTGTATGACAAAGAGTATCTTATATATATATATATATATATATATATATATATATATATATATATACACTTTAATTTATTCTATTCCATTCTCCATTGTCGTTTTGAAATGTTAGACCATTGATTAAATATATGGATGATTAAATATTATAATAAAGAGATGTGAAATTTGATCATATGATATAAAAAATTAATCCAGACATCACATTCAAATGCAATAATAAAAATTTAATTGATATGAATATTGTTATAATATATGTGTCAACTTTTGGTGAATAATGAATTTTAAAAAATTACAATAATTTCACTGTCACAGGTCGATGTTTCTAAAAACTACAAAATGAAAAATGGTGCGTGTTAGTCAGTGCGCACTGGTGCATTTGTATGATACTGTGCACTGGTGTGTTTCTACAACCTACGGGCACCGCATAAATACCAATACCAGTTATAACGAATGGTGTGCTTTATCGATGACTACTACGCGGATGATCGAATAGGCATTGCATGCACCAGTGCGGTTTTGCTTTAACGCGCTAGTGAAATTTTATAACTTAAAATCCTGGTGCGTTTTATCACCTACAAGGCCTAGTGCAGTTTTACAACTTAACGGTCTAGTGCATGCAATTTCCATTGGCCTAGTGCAACTGGCTGGCTAATATGCACTGGTGCGTTGAAACCTGATGCATGCACCGATGAGAAAAACATCCGTAAAAACCTCCGACTACCTAGTTTTTTAATTTGTGTTGAAATTCCATTAGAAGCTCTGCCAAAACCTCTCTTACTAAAAACAGACGTTGTAGAAAATGTTTTTTTGACAATTTTGGCCAATTTTATAACACTAAAAACCTCCTTTATAACTTCCGCTAGAGGGTCTTTTCCTTGTAGTGATGTGAAGAAACGTTTGAGTGAATACATCAATGCTCATTAGAAAGTTAAGGTAGTCCAGGAAGCAAGAAAAAAAATAACACAAGATACACTCATGCGAAGATAAAATGTTATTAATTCAACACCAAGTTCTTTCCCATAATTTTTGGTATATACAACATCTTCTATGCCATATGGATCACAAACAGAACCTACTTGATGAGATGTTGATCCAACACAACAAACATTGAAGAAATCTGGGAAGCCATTGGAGTGAAAAGAGGTAGATGATGTAGTTTCTGATTTTATCATTAATTTTAATATCTCTTTCAACACTATCAAAAGCTCATTATTTCATGATATGTTAAAAAATATTGGCCATTTTTTTCCCTCGTATGTTCTTCCAAGCTATGAAAGTCTTAAGACTAAAGGAATTGAGATAAAAAAAAAAAAAAAAAAAAATTGAGGAAAGATTTAAACCAGTAAGGGATTCATGGGTCATTTATGGATATACTCTAGTTATTGATGGTTGGACCAATCGTCAGTCTAGACCTCTTGTGAACATACTTGCTTGTTGCCCTCAAGGAGTGATCCATTTGTCTACTATTGATTGTATGGAAAAAACAAAGAACAGTGAATAGTTATTTGAGATATTGAGGGATGCTATATTATCTATAGGAGAGGACAATGTAGTCCATGTTGTCACTAATAATGCATCCAATCATGTTCATGTTGCTGAGTTATTGATGGAGCATTTCCCTAAGTTGTTCTGGACACCTTATGTAGCACATTTTATTTATCTATCCCTTCATGACATTGGTAAAATAGGTTGGGTGCAACTAAATATATCACAAGCAAGATAAATGGTGAAATTCATTATTAACGACTCATTAAGTTTGAGTATATTTAGAAAATAAAAAATGAGGAATCTACTGAGACCAGGTGAAACTAGGTTTGCCACATATTTTATTGCACTCCAAAGTGTGGTAGTGAATAATTTTGCGATAAGGTGAGTTATATGTAATAAAAATTCGATGAACCCTCCTTTATCAAGGTCAAAAGGTGGTAAACTAGTAGAGAAAACAATCTTCAATGAAATTTTTTGGTCATGTGCAGAAAAAATCATCTCTATTTGTGAGCATATTGTACAAATTTTGAGGATGTTTGATTCTAATGCTCAATGCATTGGTTTTGTATATGATGGAATGGATAGAGTAAGAGAACACATATCACTAATATGTAAGCATGCTAGTTAATTTTATAAACCAATATGGAGAATTGTGGAAAAATGGTGGTGTATGTTGCGAGGATTTTTCTAGCACCTAATTACTTTCATGTTCCTAAGGACATAGATATCATGGAGGGATTTTATAATTGCATGGAGAGGATGTATCCTGATCCCGAGATACAATATCAACTATGAATAAAATCAATATCATATAGCCAAGGGACCGGTCTTGCTTTCACTAAAACTAGAGAAATATGAGATATGCACCATCTAGTGGTCAACCCTCCTCAATGGTGGGGTCTCCATGGATATAATACGCCTCGACTACAAACATTTGCATTTAGGGTCTTTAGTCAGGTATGTAGGCATCATAATTATTTATACAATTTTATGTACATTTGAAATTTATTCCATGTAAATTTTTATACTAATCTAATATTATTTTCATGTAAAAAAATAGGTCACTAGTGCATCAGCATGTGAAAGGAGTTGCAGCACTCATGAGTTCATCCATAGCAAGAAAAGAAGCCATTTAGGAGCTAGAAAGTTGGCAAATTTAGCAAGCATTCATTCAATTTACACGTGGCTTTAGAGGGGAAGAAAAAAACTTCAAATATTGTACGATAGGTTTCCCCTATTTTTAATGCATCTATTCCAAAATCACAAGCGCCAATTGTGGGATCATCTTCTACATTGACACATCACATCAATGTGAATGATGTCTTACTTATAGATATTCCAGATGAGAGTGCTAGTAATGATAATGCCTCTCTCATGAGTCAATACACTGATGTTGATGATGACAATGGAGATGAGATGACCTACAAACCATAAGGTCATAAAATTTTCATTTCTATTAGAATTTTGTATAAGAACTTATCTCTTAAACTATATTTTAACTTTTTTCCATTTTATGATTGAATTGTTCTACTTTGACATAGTATGATTCTTAGTTACTTTTATTGCAGTGTTTTATAATGTTTAAAATTTTCTCTTTTATATGTATCATAGTTTTAACTATACTACAAAATGAGCATGAAGTAAATTATCTAAATACATATTTCAATATTAAATTGGATATCATTATTGTTCTCTTTCAATAAGAATCATTAAAAAAAAAAAATGATATCTACAAAAAGACCCTTTAGGAGTGGTCTCGATGTTTGTAGATGACAATTACATTTCCAAGTTCACATAGATCTATTTAGTGATTTAGACATAAATTTCATGATCTTTGGAGATCACTTAAATCATACTTTTAATATCTAATATCTCTCTTTTGTGACTCATTATTAAATTTTACTTTACATGTTTTTCTAATCTGCAATAATAATAAATTTGATGCATTTTTATCCTCATTATTTTTAAACCATTTTAGAAAGAAGGGCATGTAACATCTTAGACAAGAGAAATTAATGTTGGAAATTAAGGAAAGATTTAATGAATTTTCAGTGATTTTTTTAATATAATGATTGTTCATTTAAATTAAAAAATAAATAAAAAATAAAAATGAAGTATATGTAAAATGTATAATGTCGAATTTTTCCAGTATTGGATTTTATAATGTAGTATTTTCTCCATATTGAAACGAATTCGAATTTGAATTTGGTAACTATAGTTGATTGTGTTACACAGATCCGTGACCAAAAGGAGTGAGGAAACATGTTCACTAAATTTGGAAAGTTCAGGCAGGCAACCTTGCCACTCAATCATAGAGTAGCCACGTCGTGGGTTCGAGCTGCCATCTGTGGAGTATCGTAGGAGCCCAGCCAATTCCTCTTTTAATTTCTGAATTCATGAATTTTAGTCACCCATATACCCCATCTCCAACGATCGTTTTTTCTTTTAGAGTTCGATGGTTCAATCTCTCTCTATGACGCATGTAAATTTGTACTGCAGCTTTTCCATTGGTTTTGTGAAAATGTGATCCCTTCTTTTCTGATTCAATGGGTATCTTAAAGCTTCAAATGAAATATCTTGACATTGATATATAATGTGTATACATTACAATCAAGCGATTATGTGGAAACCATGGCCACAACGAAAGTACAATATTTTATTCAATACGGATGCAGGGTGATAAAAGATTTTGCGATCAGAGCGACGGATTCCATGAATTTATAAACTATTTTTTTAAAGAAGGAAATAAAGATATACTTTTTTTTCCAGGATATTTTATAAAACTGTAAAATTGAACTTGTATTATCAAAATGCTATAAAGGTAGTAATTTTGATAACATAGTGCGTCGACCCTCCAGAATATAGGAATTTTCTTTGTAAACTATTTCTTTTTTAAAAAGGAAATAAGGATATACATTTTGTTTTTGGTTATTTCATAAAACTATGAACCTAAACATACATAATAAAAATGCTAAAAAGTGGTAATTTTGATAACATACTTTAAATTTGGTGATAGCATTTTTCATATTTATGGTTTTGATAAAGAAAATGATATCTAAATTGTTAAAATTTGGAGCTGGTTTGATAGACATTACATTTGGGTAACTAAATACTATGGATTTGGTTAATTAATGAAATGATCATAGTTTATATTTTCAAATTTTTTTATTATTATTTTTTAGTTTATAAATTTAATTTTAATATAAATTTATTCTAACTTTTAATTTATTAAATATTAAGAAATGAAATCATTTAATTTCATAGTTTTACATTTTAGGGGATTTTCCACCATTTTATTGTTTATAAATATAGAGTTGAAATATTCTATAGTGATTGTTTTTATTTTTATTTTTATTTTTATTTTTTAATTTGTATTATTGTTAAAATTTAATTTATAATTTAAATATAACAAGTATTTAGTTAGGGTATTTTATGAGAAAAAATCAACCATATTAAGAGCTAGCTAGTGTGGCCAAGGTGGGATGGGATCTCTAATAATTTTGACACGTTAGATGTTTTTGATAGGTTAGAAATTTCTAGGTCTAAACCATAGGTTAATCATACAAGTCATCTCAAGTTTCCCATAAACTAGTTAATTAAATCCTTAATAATATATTTTATTTGGCAAGATTAAAAATAATATGAGTTTTTTTTTTTAATTATATATGGTTTCAATTGCCAATTCCATTCATTAAAAATAAATCATTAATATTTACCAAAAATATTTAGTTACTCATTCAACTTCACCAAAATTTGAAAAAGATATATATAAACGTTAAATTTTGGAGCTTTTAATTTTTTTATAATAGATATAATTACATTTTACTAATAGGTTTGTAAGGAATATATATTCAATTTTAATTATTTAATTATTATATTCTATTAGGATTATTGTATCTAGGACTCTAGAGTCCGAAAATGTTATAAAAAGAATAAAATAATACTTACATTAAAAAAATAAAAAATAATAATAACAAAAAATTAATGTCGATCTTAACTAAAATCCTCCATTTGTGTAATAATTTTCGGTGAAAATCACATAAAAGAAATTTTTGTCTACGCGTTTAGAACCAGCCAGTGTGGTTCATCATCAGGACAAGATGAGAAATCGAACCAGCCAGTGTGGTTCATCATCAGGACAAGATGAGAAATCTGATCAGGAAACCAGTTTAAGTAGATCAGGACATCTCCAACTAGCCGTCGGAAAAACGGCTAGTTTGACTAGAATAGGAAGAATTTTATTTTTAATATTAATTCTAATATATTTTAAAAATTTTAATTATATTTTAATTATAAATTCTATATAAAATAAAATATAAAATCAAATGAAATCAAATAAATACCTAAGTAATAATAATAATTAATCAATTAATTTAAGATTACTAAAGAGGTAAGTTTCCCAATTAAAAATAAATAAAAATAATAAAAATTAAAAAAATTAAAATTAAAATTAAAATTAAATAAATAAATAAAAATAAAATAATAATCATAATAATAATAATAATAATAATAATAAAATAAATAAATAAATCAATAAAATCAAAATCAAAATAAAATTATATATATATATATAATAAAAACAAAACAAAAATACTAATTAAAACCAAATTAATAAAATAAAAGGAGCATACACCTGGAGAGAGGAATCAAGATCGAGATAAGAAAGAAAAACACTAAGAGTGAAGGGCAGGAATCCAGCATTCCACTCATCATCCTTATTAAAGTTAACTGGCTTCTTTTCAATTTCCAAGGCTTCCCTCAACTTTTCCTCTCTCCAGGTGTATGCTCCTTTTATTTTATTAATTTGGTTTTAATTAGTATTTTCGTTTTGTTTTTATTTTATTTTATTATATATATATATATATATATATATATATATATATATATATATATATATTATTATTATTATTATTATTATTATTATTATTATTATTATTTTATTTTTATTTTTTAATTATTTTTATTTTTATTTTATTTTATTTTTTATTTTTGTTTTTTGTTTTTATTTTTTATTTATTTATTTATTTATTGTTTATTTATTTATTTATTTTATTTTTATTTTTTATTTTTTATTTTTTATTTTTATTTTTATTTTTATTTTTTTATTTTTTTTATTTAGTTATTTATATTCTTTTTTAATTTTTTTTTTTAATTTTTATTTATTTAATTAATTTTTATTTTTATTTTTACTTTTTATTTTTTTATTTTTTATTATTTTTATTTATTTTTAATCGGGAAACTTACCTCTTTAGTAATCTTAAATTAATTGATTAATTATGATTATTACTTAGGTATTTATTTGATTTGATTTGATTTTATATTTTATTTTATATAGAATTTATAATTAAAAATTTTAAAATATATTAGAATTAATATTAAAAATAAAATTCTTCCTATTCTAGTCAAATTAGCCGTTTTTCCAACGGCTACTTAAACTGGTTTCCTGATCAGATTTCTCATCTTGTCCTGATGATGAACCACACTAGCTGGTTCGAAACGGGTCGACAAAAATTTCTTTTACGTGATTTTCACCGAAAATTATTACACACATTCTATGGATCACAGAAGCCAAATTCCTAAAATCCTCCATTTCCACCTTAATTTTAAATTAACATTG
This sequence comes from Pinus albicaulis, assembly GCA_034641835.2. Classification (NCBI taxonomy): domain Eukaryota; kingdom Viridiplantae; phylum Streptophyta; class Pinopsida; order Pinales; family Pinaceae; genus Pinus; species Pinus albicaulis. The sequence continues at coordinate 421,487,272 of CM076583.1, read as the reverse complement.
TATAAAAAATGAAATAATTTCATGTAAAAAAATAAATGAATTGCATTTTAATTCAGTCACCGCTTAAAATTGTGACTAAAATAATATTATTTATTAAAAAAAAAAAATAGTAACATTATACAAACAATGTTTCCCATAGATAAAGTTTTCAATTTCCACCATAATTTTACTTAGCTTTAAGTAGAAAGATAAAGTAATTAAAAAAAACATAGTTTACTTTTTAGTACGAGGGAGAGATATAATTCCTTCATTGCTTAATATGGAGCTCGCAAAGGGCATGAAAAAATAATATTATTCATGTTAGATCATTAGTAATTTATTCTATGTCAATTGAATTCATTCTATGTTAGTTCACATGTAATATTTAAAACATTTTATTAGTTTATTTCCCAAACCTAGTATAGATCTATCTTAAGTTCACATTTACCAAGCATTAATGAAAACTAATATGATTTTTTTAATGTGCTCAGAGGTTCTCTACAACCTAGTATAGGGCTAGATGTGTACACTTAAATGTTTGGGATTTAAAATTTATATGTCAACTAAATTAAAAAATAATAAAAGTCTAAAATTAATACAAAGCTCAGTACGATGGAGATGTAATGTAAAAATTTAAATCTTTTTTGACTAAATAAAAATTACCAGTGCCAAAGGTATGGTCCCTTCAGATCTTCATACACTTTTTTGACATCACGAGGAATCACAATACAAGTTGAAAATTTATGCGGTTGTAAATGCAACCTTGCATTGATTCCAAAGAAGAATTCCCCTAATAATTTCAAGGACTTCAAACCCATATAATTGTGCAAAAATATTTATAAATTTATATCAAAGATAATTTTAAATCGAATAAGAGAAGGTCTCTCTACACATATTTCTTGTTTGCGGTTTGGGTTCCTCATGAACAAAGGATCCAAGACACGGTAACAATCACACATGAGGCTTTACACATGATAAAAGCATAGGGAAAGGAGGAAATTATCCTTAAGTTGGATCTTCACTAATCCTACTGCAATGTGGATTGGAAATAGTTGAGATTAATTTTACATAAAATTCGCCTCTTGGTGAATGTGGTGGAATGGATAATGACCTACATCACTACATTAAATTATGCAGTTATTATAAATCATGCCCCCTAAAAATTTTTGTGTGCCTTTCGAGGAATTTGTTATGGATGCCGCTTATCCCCATTACTTTTTCTCATTTTCATTGAAGGTATTAGTCATAGAATCATTGTTCATAAGGTGTTGGGTTTCTTCATTGGTTTTCAAACCACTAGAAATTCCTCCATCACCCTACACAAATTAGGAAAGAATGGGACCCTTTGAGGCTTTTTCTTATTTGTATGAGAATGATAGACCTAGAATTGGATGAAGAATTTTTAGATTTATAGAAAATTTTTATTTGTTAGCTATCCCATGACAGAATCACTTTGGACGGTGGGGATGACAGGGTATCCTTGTGTGATCTTTCAAAAAAAGGTTCAATCATTTTTAGGAGTATATAAAAATATTTTCCAGCCTCCTTTAGTAGCATGGAAAACAATAGTTGGTTCTCTAAGGCTTGGCCTTTACACTTTCCCCAAAAACTCTTGCTGTTTGGATGACTTGTTTGGAAGAATAATTTTTGACATGGAAAAATTGATGTAAAATAGGGTTCTAAGATCCTGATAGATGTCCATTATGCCAATGTACTAGTGAATGTTAGTAAATAAATGTAAATATGTTTATTTCAATCTTTTAAAGAAAATGGGAAAAGTAAAATAAAAAATTATATATCAATTAAGTATGATTAATAATAGATTAATTAATAATTTATAGTTTATGAGTTTTATATTTTAGTACTTTTTTCGAGGTATTATGATGTGACGGATTTTTATGCTTTTACTATGCATGCCTTGTATATTAATAACATTGACACTTTATTTTTCATATGAAAATTATTTTGTATTGAATCATCGTACCTTTACCAAAATGTATGATGTCCTTGCAATATTTAGTACTTAGGTAAGGTCTCTTGTTTCCTCCTTTGTGGCCTTTGGAATTTACTTATTGGTTTGACTTTGCTAGACCCTTTGAGACACCCAATTGGGATGAGTTTTCCATTGGTTGGGATTTGTCTTAGGGCCTTTTTCTCCTTATCTAACCTACATTTAATTGGAGAAATTCACTTTACGCCTCCAATGAGCCAAATCCATTTGGGTATTATAAACATAGGGTACAATGTGTCAATCCTTCCTTACCCCTTTCCTTAATTATTAGTGTCAAGTAAACAACAACTTCCTTATGCTATACCATGATAATAAGTCATCACCCATCAGATAGAGTATGCATCTAAAAGGAATTATTTGTGGTTTAGGACTCAAAACTATGGTTCTTAGTTCATGTTGCACTTCCAATGGATGACATACTTTTCCTAGTGGCTAACATAGAATTCATTAACTCCTTGAAGTCATATCCTAATATATTTATATCCCTCTCCTCCTATTTGTAAGGCCTCTTGAACTATTAGATATATCTTTGTATATCTCATAAGAACACTATTGGATTGTCATAAAATCTCAATCTAGCTCCTCTACTCCTTTTCCATGTTTTCAAGTTACTTGGTACTATCATATCCATCACCTATATAGGTATATATTTCTTTTAATTCAATTTATTCCTTGAAGGTTTTCTATATTTTCATAAGACATCTCCATTGGCTTTGTACCTCTCACCCCTTTGATAGATTAACTCTTCTACCTCAAGGGATGGTCCAACATAGTTAAGGTAAAGGAGGTATCACCTTTATGAGGGGACTCACCATCCATCACTTCATTGTTTCATTACATTATATAGTACATATGATATATTATATTACATTGTATTGAAGATTATGATGAAGTATATTTTGTAGGAAGGCACAACAATGCGTGTAGCTCCATTTAAGTGGAGTTTTGCTCACTTTTAATGTCATATGTTTCTAGGTTTTCATCTAGATTAGCCTGTATTGTCTTCTATATTGCATGAAACTTTGAAACCTTTATATCCTCTTTGAAAAGCCTTAAGGCCTTGCGATCTATTATACCCATTATTTTCAAAGACATCAAGGAGATGGGATTTATCTGACTCCAAGTGGTTATCGTCAGACATTCTTAGAGCACGGGTAGCATATAAAGGGTTAGGAGCAAAATATACTCAGGTTGATCCTATGTCCGAGGCTCATCTCCCATTTATCCAAGTGAAAAAGAACAAATTTTCCCATGTCCTTAGGAGGAATAATGTCTCCTCATCGTTCAAACCACTTCGTACTATTAGGAATTCTCTCGGATCTGTCAAGGACCTTGTTGACCCTAAGGAAATGAAAGGTTTCTACATGATTCCTTGTTCATGTGGTATTCGCTATATTGGATTAATAGAGAGATCCATTAAACAGAGAATCGAAGAGCATGTTGTAGAAATTATACACAATCGCTCTCGCACATCAGCTCTTGTTGAACATGCGGAAAAATCTTGTCACCATGTCTGCATTGAGGACTCCAAGGTCATTGCTAAGGTAGACCACTTCAACCATAGGAAGCTTCAGGAGCCTATTGAGATTGAAAGGCATGATAAGAATCTCAACATGGATGTTGGATGGAAATTGAGTAAGAGCTGGACTCCAGCTCTTTTGATTTGATTGTTTTTCCCCCGTTGTGTTCCTTCTTTCCTTAGGCCTATGTTAGTCTTTTCTTAATATTTCTCCCTTATTTTTCATGTCCTTAATTATTTTCTTCTTGTCTTGGTTGATTATTTCTCCTCTTTCCTAAATTTTCCCCTATCTTCGGTGGTCTCTTTCCTTTTTTTTTCACTTAATATTTATTTTCTTGGCCCCTTGTTTATAATATTTCCCTCTTCTTAGCTTTGTCCCTTATTTAGTAGATACAATATATATTTCCCTATTAATAAATAATAATGAAAAATTATTACTTTTAATATTAATCAAAATATTTATTAAAATAATTAAAATATTTATTAAAATATTAAATTATTTATAGAAATATTAGAATATTTTAAGTATTAAAATGTTTTAATTAAAATGCTTATTAAAATAATAATTATTAAATAATTAAAATATTTTTATTCTATCATCTATAATTTTTAATAATTATTAAATATATAAATAATATACTTAACAACTAATTAACTAACTAACTTAACAATGGATAGGTTTCTAACAACTATATCTAGATAATGTTGCATCCTTACTATTTATTTAAGATGATCGATTTAGCTTTTTCATCTTGTCCTGCAGATGAACCACATTAGCTACTTTACGGATCACAAAATTCTTATACCTAACCCTGAGATAAATTCTTATATAAATGCACTAAGATAAAAACTAATAAAGGGCTACTTTGCAAAATTATTAAACTCACAAAATTAAATACTATGTTCTTAGAATTAAAAATGCTAAGGAATTTGGAAACGACATCGATGGAGAGGTTGGAAAGTTTTTCTCACCAACAAGACGTGTACGACAACACTGGCAATGCCATTTTTTGTGAAGCTCAACATTCTGATAATACAAATTTATGATCGCTTAATAGCTAGGTTTAGCATTCCTTTAACCGATAGACCTGATTAGACTATCTAGTGGGCTAATCTAGTATCTGGCTAGGTTACATCTAACCTATCTTACCAAATGATTAGTGAAAATTCTACTGCCTCTGAGGTCAAATGGTGGAAGACGAAGATTTGGGGTTGGAACATCTCGCTTAAAACTAAATTTTTTCTTTGCCTTGCTATGGACAACAAAATCCTGACCTAGGAAAATCTGGAGTGGAATGGTTTCTCTAGCCCAAATTGTTGCATTTTATGTATGCAAGACTCTGAGTGAGAAACACATCCCTTTTTCTCCTGTAATTTCGCTAGAGAACTTTGAATTGAGGTGGGTCATGTCCAAAATCTTCCTATATTGGGCCCGATGAGTTTTCTTGAGAATTGTGTTTCTTACTAGATTCATCACTCGGGTCCTTCTAGATTTCTTCCAGATTTTTTTTCTTGGGGTATTTGGAAGGTTTGGAAAAAGAGAATTTTCGAGGATCCCCAATTACCTAGATCCTTTCATATTTTTTTTGGCTTTTTCCAGGGCTATACGAGACCTTTTTCGGCTTCTATATGTTGATATATCTCTTTCTTTTCTCCCCCTTTATATGAATTCAGAGGATATTTTGATGGGAATCAACAATAAGGTACCTATGGAAGTGGAGGTATGATCTTAATGCCGGAGATATAAGTTTTCATTTGTGGATGTTTTTGGTTTCTGGTACTAATATCAGAGTGAAAATCATTGATATTTGGGCAGTTTTGTATATTGTCTCTTCTCTGGAAGTTCCCACTCTCCATATCTTTGAATATTCCATACTTGTCATAGAGTAGCTGAAGGATATTGGTAATATACGAGTACTACATATTCAACATTGGATGTCTAGGATATCGGTACTCACTAATCACTTCTAGGATTTGTCTTATGTACACATCCATAGGGAGCACAATTTTATTGTTGATATCCTTTCAAAGAAGGGCCTTATGAGAGAGGAGGTCACATCTGTCTGCAGAAATATCTGGCAAGCACTCTGTCTGGTAGCTGCAAAATCAAAATTCATGTGGACCACAAACCTATGTATTGCAATTTTGATCACTGTTTTGATAACTTTTGATGGTTTTAAAATACTGGTACTAGCTTAGTTACATTGCTTTTGGTCAAAGGAATTTGTGTAATCTCTTTGTTGTCTAGTCTTCTGATATTGATGTCAAGGTTACATGTATAGCTATTCTTAGGTTTATGATCTGTTGAGGTTACGAATCACATTTTTTTTTGGTTCTCAGGCATTTGATGGAGTTATCTAGGTTGATTTTTTTATAAATATTTTTCCATATGACGATTGTATGCACTCCTTTTTTAATTTAAAGGGTGACTTTTTTTCCTTCTCGGGAAAAAAAAAAAGAGTTTAGATTTCTTCAGTTGTCAATAGATTTAATAAAAATAAAATATAATAATAATAAAAAAAAAATTCGATTCCTTCAACGTGTAAAGTCTTCATTTAAATATTTGTCCACTTAGTTAAAAACATCATCGGTAGTTTTATAGTAATGTTTTATGGTTACTGTATTTCTTACAATTATTATGTATGTCATTACAATTTTTATAGCCATATGATAATATTTCATCTCAAATTAATATTTTATATTTTCATTTTTATTGGAATAAAGTTCTTATAATTTTAATTTAATTATCAAAATTGATTAGATTGATGGTATGAATTTAATTTTCATCAAATATTTTAGAATGTTCTTAATATTATGCACAAATCAAAGGTTGGTATTTATTTACAAAGTACTCATTCTCTATTTATATTTTTAATTAAATTGTTTGATGAAAAAAAATGTCATGAAGAAGTATCATATGAAAGGAGTTATGGTTATTTTGAGCATGTGGTATTGATAAGCCATAATACTGGCCCATGATATTGTAACAAAACCTATTTGCATATATGGCAAATGATAAAGTGGGTTTGAATCTCCATAGTTAAGAACTTGTTACGTGTTTTCTCAAATGTGTGTGTGTGTGTGTGTCTATATATATATATATATATATATAAAAGTTACATATAAATTCATTTTATAATTAATAATTATAATTATAATACATTTAAATTTTTTAATCATTTTAATTTTAGCAATGTGAGATGTATCATAAAGTAAGTATTTTTATGTCTATCATGGATTGATGTTTATAGGAGTATAGCACTCATTTGATTTATATCGATTTTCTAGCTATTTTAGGGGATAAATTTTGCAAATATGTTAACATTCCATAGATTTTTCTAGAAAATCTGTAACAACCTCAGGTTAACAATCAATGCAATAAAGTTAATAAAGGAAAAATAAGACCAAGGTCATGAGACACATATTCGAAGCAGGATATTGCAAAAAACACCCTATTGTGGGTGTCCATTTAGTTATTATGTCTAAAGGAAATTGCCAAAGGAAAAGAAAAAGGTATTGAAAACGCAAAGATACATTAATTGGCATTTTATTTATGAAAATAATGGAAAATTGGAGAAAAGGAAGGTGAAAGGTCAAAAGTTGCATGTGAGGAGGAAAATCAAGGAAAATAATGGAAATTGAATAAATAGAGGTCTCATTGATCAAAAGGAATATGAGGATCAATTCACATCTTTTGTCAGTTTAACCTTTTGTCTTTTTTTTTGTAAGCTTAGGTAGATCCTTTCCACGTTATATTAATTTAAAACCGGGCATCAAAGATACAAAAATTCGAACTCAACCTGCCCGTAGGAAACCAGGTCTGTTGGGCATCTAAATGCACAGTATGTCAACCAAAACATAAATAGTCTTAATAACTTGTACAATATCTGATGATACTTAATATCTAAGTCTGGAAATACTATCATAAACAAAAAAGAGAACTAGCTGCTAAAAAGAGTAACTGAAAAATTTAATCATGATATCCTTAATCATCTTCTGACTCCAGAGGGGCAGGGTCTTTGGCACTTGAACCAGGAATTTCAACTTCAACCTACTGCAATGACTTGATATCCTTCTCCATCCCTCCTAGTCTGTCATACTGATGCAGGTGACAGAGGTTAATTTTCTAAATGTTTCTATTAATATCTGCCAGAGTAGACTCTAGCTTGGATTCTGCTATCTCTTGAGTCGACATGACTACCTTTGCTAGCAAACATTTTATCAACCAGTGAGTTCTGATTGATTGCTGGAATTGAGAAATACATCCTCGGGTGCACCCTAGATCAACTACAACATTCTACATATCGTCATATGCCATATCATCCTCCATATCCACTTTGTTTATAGCCTCAGTTTCCCAACCATAAATACGAGATCGAACAGAATTAGGAACCTCTGATGCAAATGTTTGCACTAGCGGCTCCAGGAGTTGCATTGTTGATTTTCTTCCTCTTTTCAGAGGCTGCTGGAAGATAGGTTTCTTGCCTTTATCTCCATTTGGCTTCCTGCCTTGATTTTTTTTAACCATCTTAGAGAAATCAGGAAAGGATTCTTCTAATGCTAACAACCAAACAACCTAACCATGAAAAATACATATCAGAAACCTAAAAAAATTTTGTAAACCATCTAATAGACCTTTTCCATAACCCAGGTTAACTGAAGCCACAATATTTGAACCCAGAAACAGAACCCATAAAGTGTAACAAAGACACCGGGGTATATAACTCCTCCCCTCAGAACTAGTGACCATCTTCCTATCCAGGCTTCTATAAACAAGCTTCAAAGCAAGTACCTCCCTCCCAGTTTTCCACAACACCGAAATGGCAAGTAAACTGCTTAAGGAAAAATAGTAGAAGACCCTAAACACTGGCATGAGACTCACAACAACAACAAGAAGGAAATATATGTTATCATTATCTAAAAGACACTTCTTAAGATTATTCAATGTTCTACCTAAATTCCCAATAGAGTGAATTTCATAAACTGGCAAGGCAAAGACAGAGACTACACCGTACCCCATATTCCCAACAATTGTAGAAGGACTTTTATAGAAAACAAAAAGAAACCACATGACCACATTCTGCAAGCAACGAACAATTGGAGCTTTCAGTATTTTCACAGACCAGGAATGAAATTGAGCCAACTAGCATATATATAAATAATTGAAAACAACCATAACTAGTAGGCAGAGGACAGAAGTAGTTAGCAGAGATAGTAACCACATTCCCCAACAGAAGCATTCTTTCCATTCTAAATGAAGACGATTTTTAGACCAGAAAGTGAAAAACCTCTTAATGAATTTCTGCATGCACCCAGCTTCAAAAAATTTCAGCATTTGCCCAAACCAAGAACGAAAAAACCCCCATTTAAACAAGTAATCTAGAAATACCATGACTAATTTCCGCATTCAATGATAATTTGAAACCTTTGGCAAGTGCACTGAGGAGAAATATGATAATACATAAAAAAAAACCTCCCAGCCCATCACCCTGCACCTTCGCCTCCGTTCTCCACTGATCGCATAACAAACTTCACAGAAAATCCACATAACGAAAAACATTACCTTTCCATGAATATTACCCTTCTGCCGACGCTTTTCCCCAAGAGCCACGAAAAACCTTTCTAGCTTATCCAGTTGGATCTTGCACCAACTGAACCTCATTTATTTCCTTAGGTGATGGATTTCCTTTCAACCCATCCATCGAACCACCTCCTGCATGCGACAACCACGTGCTGTCCTTCCCCCCCACGCGGAAAGGCACAGCCTCCGATATGTGTAGCTGGCTCCCTCACCATCATGTTACACCCTAATCGGGGGCAGTTTAACCCTTTATCAGTTTATTTTTGGAGCTCTCTATATTCTCTCTAGTCTCTCATAATATTTCATAACGAAAATTTTAGGGGCTAATATCCATAGGTGGGATATTTTTCTATGATTTTCCCAAAAAAAGATTCGCTAATTCCTATTTAAAAAAAATGATTCGCCCAAATTTTAAGATATAAAATTATTTTACCTTAATATTCACCAAAAATTTGAATATTTTTACCATAATATCACCAAACATTTTATAGTTTTTATGTTTGAGACTAGTAAGGTTTTCCATGGTTTCTAAACTTTAAGATAAATTTCCATCCTTAAAATTTTCATTGCTCTTGCACGATTAAAGAATTCTTGGAACACTCTAACATTGGAGAAATAAAAAAAAAAGGAACGAAAAGATAGAAAAAGGGAAGAAAATATCTAGCAAGGAAGATTTGGATCAAGTGGCTACAAAAAATATTACTTGTAAGTATCAAGTTGAATGTATAATTTCATTGCTATTGTTGGCATGCATGGTATTTTCATGTGTGTATTTGGTTCTATTTTTTTCATTCGCATGGTTTTTGTTAGGTGTAATATTGGTTTTCATCCTTGCCTAGCCATGTCTGAATAGCCATGGTGTGATGGGGTTATTTTACTTGGTTGAGGTAGATTGTCGGACAGTTTTGAAACTGAGTGAGGTGATTTCAGGAAAATTTTCAAAGGCATAGAAATACCTGGACCAGTGTTGGCATGAGGGGTCCTGACCTAGGTTCGGATTTTATGGATAAGCCAACAAACCATCCAACTATAGGCCCTTTCGACAGTGATCTGCTTGTGCAGACCAAAGTCTCACCTAAAACAGTATGGGGGGGTGTTGGAACCAGGTTTCCACATCCTGATAGAGAATGTAATGAATTGGTCATCAGAAAAACCCTAAGTGAACTTATACAAACATGCGCAACAATTTATAATAGAAAAAAAAACAATGCGTAATTACCAACAGAATAACATAGAAATAGCATTCCCTTTAGCGCAGACAACAAATTAAAACTAGATCTAGAAACAATTAACAGATCTCTTAATCATCAATAATCATTCGTAATCATATCAGACAGCTTAGCACATTCATCAATAAGTAAACAGACAATGCGATCTCATCAAAACATAAAAAGTAAATATAAATTCATAACACAAAGAGCTTTTCCAAAATTGTTCTTATATTATCTTTTAGATCTGTTAATACATCAACTGTCTTTCCAAACCCTTACAGAACCCTTACAAACCCTTCTGCGCACACAACCAGGACTAGGTCTCTGTGCACACAGCCAGCAGGAGCCTTTCACCCAACCCAAAAATTCTTACAAACGCAATTACTATCAGAACATCATATCTCATATCACATGTATTACTTCTTAGCTTAGACATACTCTATGTATTTATAATATTCCTAGCACACAGAATCTATGGTCTCAAACCATGGTTTGAGGCCCATAGTTTACATTTAAGCTTAATTACATCCAAAATTGGGGAAAAAATCCCATTGACTCCATTTGCGCAATGCGCACATATAAATATACAAAAAAAGTGTCTTTGGAACTTGTGCCTCAGGGGACCCCACTCCAACAGGCCCCCAACACAAACATATGACTCAGCCCAAGTCACTGAGGCATTGTCTCCTTGGTTTTAGCCTTGAGCATCTTGACAGAAGTCTAGAGAGGGAGCACTAGTTTGAGGCTTTGCATTGTTGTACCCTGCGCTTGTTGAACCATATTGTCTATAGTAGGCCCCTAAACGACCATCTCTATATTGTGTTGAGTCTACTGAATAATCTTCAAGGTGTTCTCTAGCGTTTGGGATAGTTGGCATACTTGCTCTGCCCACGGTTGCATACGTTATTTCAAAATTTTTTCCTTGCAGCGCAAGTCTACAATATCTGCATTGATTTTACGGCCTTCTTGCAGATGAGCAAGTCTCTGTGTTAGGACTAAAAGAGGTGAAACTATGCGGTTCTCTTCAAACTACAGCTCCTTTTCATTGAGTGCATCACAAGGCTGTTGCATGACCAAATCGTTCTAGATAGAGGCCCAAATGTCTATGGCCTCGTTTAATGACTTGTGACACTAGGTGACCATGGCAACAATGATATCTTATGCGTGCTTTACTTCTAGCATTTTCTTTGTGCAACCCTCTAGCAGTGTCTCTGGCTATAACTTGGTTTAGAGGTCCTCGATATGTTTCTCATATTCTATCTGAATGTTTTGAACTTCTGCGCGCTGCTTTGACTGCATAGCCAATCCCTATAACTTCTCAGCAGGCGTAGTTGTGGCCAAAACAACTAGAACGTTGTGGCACACCTGATTGATTTTCGCCTCCAGCGCAGCGCACTAGGCCTCTTCTTCTCTGCATGCTTGTTTGGCATGTTTATTCTGTTGATGCACTTGTGCGGCCTAATGTTGTGCATGTCTATTCTTTGTTTGTGTGATCACTTCTTGGAATTGTTTCTCATCTTCAATCACCGAATGTAGTAAATGTATTTTACCTGTAGGAAACACTGAAAGGTTAACATGAATATCACCTATGCCCATAAACTGAACGCACTCGTTAGCATTCATTTGTATTGCTGGCATGGGGATGTGGACAAATCGAGCATCCCCAAATGCTGGTAAGGAAATATCCAATGGTTGTGCACTAGTAACTTGCGCACTGGTTTGACTCGCCTGGATCATGCTCTCTTGGATTTGACTCACCTAAGCTTTTAATTCTTGCAACCCCACTTGAACATTGTTGGAGCAAGGTTCCTTAAGACCGAATTTTGATATATTTTTGGAATATTTTTGTAAATTTTTGTTATTTTAGTCGTGCGCAGAACAACTCAAGGGGATTTGGGGTGGGTAAAATCCCCTCATGAGCTGTAATGGATCAAAGGGTAGAAGTAGGGGCCATAAACCATAGTTTGTAGACCTTAGATGAGCACATTCTAAAAATATAAATAGGAGTCTCAATCGAGTCGATAGAGGACAGTAAGAATTAATTTGTTGATCTGACTATGTTTTGATATTTTGAGTGAATTGTTTGGGTTAGAAGGCTACTGTTGGCTGTGTGCGTGGAGACCTTATTCCTGCTGTGTGCAGACCCCGTTGGTTGTGTGCACGAGTAGAATAAAAGTGTTGTAAGGAATATGATGTAGGGGCATTGGACACTAGCCATCAATATGAGAAAATTGTCCACATGTTGTGGCTAGAAGAGTTTGAAAATGTTCAAGGAAATGTACCGGCAAAGGTGGCAACACCTTAGCTGTCAGTTACACTTAGGGTAGATAGGATTATTCTAATAAGTGAGGAAGCTGAATAGTTGATTCGTTTCAAGATATTTGGTTTCTGTTCATAGAATTATAGTAATATTATGTAATTAGGATTTTTATGTTAAGAATAAAACGGTCCTCGAGAAGGAACCGAACAGTCATGTAACAGTTTATAAAATGTAACCCCTGATACAGTGGGAGGGGGAGATTTTTCTGTGAAAGATTAAATCGAGAGGCATTGCTCTCTGTTGAATAAACTTTAGGCTCATTGGCTATCTGTGTGTCTTATGGGAATGTTTACCGAAGGACTTATTCCTTCGATTTGAGAACTCTATGTATAAACCTGAAGGGGAATCAATGCTGTGTGAAATCTCCTTGTTTCTCTCTGTCTATCTTTGAACTCATATTCTCGGCAAATGAATTAAATGTGTTTGTTCTATACATAAATTTTGTATAAGGTTGAATAGTGGCTATGTTGGAAGAGCAGAGCCATATTTCAATCCTCTGTCGGTGAAGCAATCTTAGTTGATATTGACTGTTGGTGTATTTTTTTTAGTTGAACCGAATTGACGAGGCCGATTACAGCGTCAAGCGGAGAAGAATTTAAGTCAAAGAAATGAACTAAAATACAGTGAGAACCCGAGTTAACATTGTTCAAATACGGATTGTCATCTGAGCGATTTTGGAGGAGGATACCACCAGTATCGTGCAACATTTTGGTTGAGGAGTGATTTTAGAAATAAAAACGCGATCCAACAAGATTTCTCCACGTCATGTTTGTAAAACGACCCATTTCACATTTTTTTTAGTGTTAACATTCAGCCCTTGAAAAAACGTGAATTCTATCGGATCCGTTTGATCTGGAGAGCAAATGATCTAAGGGTAATCACACAGCAAGCTGCACGGAGTTTAATCTGAGGTATGGCCCAGTGGTTTTGTTATTATTAAAAATTTATTTATTACACGAGAATTGAATATCAGTTGTGGGCCCGGGAGAGTAGTCGTTGTTGGTTAAGCATTTATGTCAAAATTCAATTGGTTTTAAATGTTGTAAGTTAAGACTTGGGCAACTATTATAAATGGTTTGAACGTTGTTTCAAATACATTACAAAGGAACTAATATAAGCGCTTTTAAAGTTGGGGAATAGTTTGGAGCACTTTATTTACAAAGGCCAAGACCCATATTATTTGATTTTTCATATAACATTGGACTATGGTAACTTCGTTAACCAAATTTTTCCAAATTTGATGAACGAAAGTATTAACAAGGTTTGACTCAGATTTCTCCAACGTTGAAAACCATAGTGAAAGAAAATATTGAGACACAAGAGTGAACAGCTCTCCTTAGCACCTGCACCCCAATTTTTCTATCATAATATGTGACTTTGGATGAATAAAGGAATGTTTTTGGATAATATCTGAGTATCAAATGTGTCTATTATTTTCTTTATGATCTGTTTCCACATGTTATTTCCAGTTACTGTGTTATCTGTTTTCAGGTCGATTGCGCAATTTTTTTCTTCTTTAGATGAATTATTAATGAATGGGTTTGTTACTGTTGAGCTTTAATAATATGTATCAATGATATTTATAAGGATTGCAAAGTCTCTTTTAGCGTGTGCACTAGGTATTCTATGTATTTGACCTAAATCTGTCTGGTGAGGGTTTCTGGTTAGGGCTTATGTTGCGAAGGTCTGATCAAAGTTTTTTTAGATCTGAAGACACATGCATCAGTTAATTCTCTCTTAGGGTGTGGAAACCTGGTTCTAGCACCACCCCATACTACTTCGGGTGGTACTTTAACTTGCCTAAGCAAGCCACTACTGAGAAAGTATTAAGAGGGTTTTGTTGTTAACCTTAACTCTCAACCTGGGTCAAGACCCCTCAAGCCAACAAATGGTTCTGTTGCTAGGACCGGGATCATTTTGAGAGAGATTGGGTGATGAATTAGAGGACTGGTTTGAGAAGAAAATTCAAAAATTTTCCCTTAAAGAAAACAAAAGTAAGAAGTTTTGTGCTGAAGATTGGAAACATAAGTATTTTTTCACAGAGGTTCGCGAGATCTTAGTTGTGACCTTCGGGCATGAATTTCAGGAGTGGTTGTCAAGATTAGTAGAGGTCCAAACATGTTGGAAGGATGAAAAGGTCATGGAATGGACACTTGAATTGATCCAACAATTGGAAAAGACTGATAATTCCATCACCCAGACTGTAGATCACTGGGTTAGCATCTTGGGTGGGTTTGTGATAGAATTTGCAATAGATCAGTTTGTGTCGTATTCTGAAGCTGAAAGAAGTTTTTTCAAGGGATTAAGAGATACAATCTCTTCCTCTGCTGATTAAGATGCTATTGTATGAAAAAGGGTGTTTTTTGCAGCCACAATAAATGAATGACCCCTGATAAGATCAAAAGCAATACGTGCAGCGGAAAATATTATCGAGTCAATCAGAGAGGGGACAAATCTGTATACATCCCTTTGAGAAATTTACCTGATATATAAGAGTAGCGAGACTACCCATAATAAAGGTGGTTGTCCTGCTATGTCACACTCAAACTCGCACAGGGGTAAGACATCTCCTACCCCATCGCCACCGCTACCTGCAGAAGATATGGCCCCGCATATGAAGCTACCCACCTTTAAGGGTGTTGGAGATGAGGATATGGATCAGTTTTGGTTTGTGGCTGATGCAGTGTGGACTACACAAAATGTTAATATTGATGATATCAAGAAACCACAGCTGGCTATGGCGTTCGGAGGTCACGCATTCGATTGGTTCAGGGGATATCTTGCTCATAACATTGATCCCACTTTTGTGCAGATTAAGGATGCCCTAAAACAGAAATTCAGGAAGCCGAAGTCCTATTCATAGTGTTTGATATAATTAAAATATATCAAATAAGGGCTGACGAAATCAATCTGGGAAGTTAACCAGTGACTAAAGCACACCATCATCGAAGGAGGACTTGTTTATGATAATAAGCATCATAAGGAATGGTTAATTTCCATGCTCTTGCCACATCTGCACGAGCCTATGGGGCAATAGAAGATTGATTCTCAAGCCAAAGCTATGGAAGTTGCTATGAAATTGGAAGTTGCGCCCAGATAATATGGTGAATTCAGAATGCTACAAATTCAAATCCAACTGGAGGCTATGCATTTATAGATTCAAAACTTATGTAGAGATCGGGGTAAAGAAGTTGGCACAGATGTCTAGTTCATATGGTGTAAGGGTTCAGGCCACACCAAAGGTCAATGCACTCTGTTCTCAGATTACATGAAAGCAAGGGGGCTGAATCCATTGTGTGTTGCAATCATGATTTCCGTTAGACCAAAACCCACAAGATTTAGTCTCCCCTACAATCACCAGAGTTAGGATCCATGAGAGGCAGTTAGTCCATGTCGCGAAACACACAGGGAGCGTTCAACCCAATGTAAAACAATCTCCCGCCCAACACGAGCTGGGTGAGTTTCGAACTCAAGACCTGTTGCTTTGATACCGCTTGTTGAAATCACAATTTTCATTAGACCAAAAATCATAGGCATTAGTCTTCGCTACAATCGCGAGAGTTAGGATCCATGAGAGGAGGTTAGTCCATGTCGGGAAAGACACAGCAAGAATTGAACCCAATGTCCAACACTGCGCCCTAGTAATACTATTGGACCAAGTACCCCCACGCTATGGTGCATTGAATGTAGGGTAGCTAGACAACATGATACACACCATTGCCCTCGATTAGGAAGCTATGTGTCAGAGCTGAAGCAATAGTGGTGCATATTTTTCTCTCCGTTGGTCATGATAAGCACCACTGCCAGACGTTTGACCTAATGATATACAATGCTAACCTTTACAGAGTACAGGCTAACCCTTCTTCACTAGCATCTCCCTTTGGATGTGGAGGATGCCTAACAAGAAGAATGGGAGGTGAAAGAGGTGGAGGCACAGGTCAGGGAAGAGGGTAATTAGTCTGTTATAACTATGGAGACACTGAACACTATGCACGCCTACCGAAATCCTGCGCGACAATATTATAGGTATTGTAGTAAATTTGATCATGTAATTGAAGATTGTCCTGTGTTAATTGCTAGAATGCGGGAAAATAAATAGTATACGTCTACGCAAAACATACAAATGGTTAAATCTAAACCATGTGATGATGGTCCAAGTGTAAATGTAGAGCCACTGATCAAAAAGTCGTCTGATAAGAAATAAGGACTCAACCTGCAGAAGGAAAAGGATACTTTCATTGATGCCGAGATGGATTTTTCTGTTGTAGGAGCATCCACATCGAATTCTATCATGGGACCGAAGGTTGATGATGAAGTTAAACCATTCCTACAAGCTTGTATTAGGTTATTGCTTAATCATAAGGCAGTAGATAATCTTCAGGCCCTGATAGATAGCTGCGCAGAAAAAGAATTACCTCGAACTAAGACTAAGGCTGTGAACAAGATTTATAAAAACAAGAAGAGAACTGGTCCAGAGATGTGCATGACTATGCATATTGGAGAGTATGAGATGGAACAAGTCATCCTGGATCTGGAGTATGATACAAATGTTCTACCTAAGAAAACTTCACAAAACATGGGAGAACCAAAGCTGGAATGGTCCACCATTCAGTTACACATGGCCAATCAATAGAAGATCATTTCACTTGGAAGACTTCCATAGGTCCTAGTAGACATTGCTAAAGTAAAGGTATGCATGGATTTTGAAGTGATACAAATTGTGGATGATTGAGACCCCTACCCTGCACTATTAGGATTGGATTGGGACATTGATATCGGAGGCATCATCAACCTAAAGCGTAGAACTGTGATCTTTGAGAATTATGGTATGCGGGTGATTATTCCCAATGGATGCGATATAAGGAGAAAGATATACAAAGCCAATATACAAAGGAGATGATGTTGACCATATTTACAAGATGAATACATGGGACGAGGATTGGATCAACCTTATAGCTAATGGAATGCTGATTTGGGAGAAGGATAGTTCACATTTCTCAGATTCGGATGGAGAGATGTTTAACTGGTAGAATCAGTCGCATGATGTTTCTGCGTTGTGCTACCTCAATATCACTAAGAAATTCTGGTGCATCTCCTCAGAGGTAATGTAACTACCCTATTTTGATGGTTCTCGTAGCGTCAAATTATTTATGGGAGAATTGGAGAAGGTTGTCCCAGAAGAACGAAGGTTCTAGGTGCTTGACCTGGCTATGTGCGCAACCGCAACGCGTTGGTGGTATATGCACAAGGGTGTGTTTTAAGGATTGGGAGGAATGTAGCAAGATGATGACGTTGCGCTTTGAACCTCCCTCTACCCACCAACTAAGCTTTTCTATGGTCAGGGAGACCCACGCAAGAAACTGGCCATGTATATGGAAGTATGGAAGGAAAATAATTGGAATGAGTGGGTTCATATGTTTATCCATTAGCTAGGGTTGATACCTACCACTTGGTATCTAGAAATAGAGTTGCACCGAGGAACTCTCCATTGGATTACAATGATAGATTATTTCCTATAAATATTTACCTTGGTTGGAGGATCAACAAAATTGGATGAAGCCCTGTAGGACATAGATGTTCTTGTCTTTGATTACTCCCAACCCTGAAGGGATTGTGTTGCAATAGCATGGGATGCGTAGATGCAAGACATTGTCAACTGTAGGAACTTGTTAGTAGAGGATACTGAAGATGATCTAAGAAATTTAAACATACTTGAGTTTGAAGGGGAGCGCATAGTTGCAGGGCCCTCATTGGGAATGGTAGATGTAACAAAACCTCTGAATTTAAAGTAATTCAACATTAGTACATAAGAGTAGCCCAAGTTGGCCAAAATTGGGATTGAAATCACGTGTTTTCATGTAGAAGAATCCATTGAAAGTATGCAACATGGGTACTCCTTGGATGAGGAATTAAATTTTACATCCAATGAGTACTCCTGCACAAAATTTGAGTAAAAACCTTGGGATTTAAGTTGAAAATACGAGTTGAAAAAGTAGTTTTTTCATTTTTCCCTCTAAAATTTGATGATGTAATCAAATCTTATTTTATTATTTCCACTATTATTTTATAATTTCCTTAGGAGGCCCATTTTAGACCTAAAAATTCCCTTAATGCACGGTGGTTGATGAGCACTTTGCTAATATTAATCACTTTTTAACCACTGGAGGTGCACCTGTTGAATATTCGGTGTAGTAGAATAACGAGCTGGTTGCACACGCAGCTGATTTTACCCTGATTGCAGGTCAGTTGTATAAGTTGGGAGAAGATGAAGTATTGAGGAGATATGTGTTAGAACATGAGAGGTAGGATATATTGGCTGAGGCTCATGGAGGGGTGGCACGATGCAACTGTGTTGGGAACGCTATTGCATAGAAGGTGTTTTAAGTTGGGTTATGGTGGCCCACATTGCACAGTGATGCACGTCCTTATAGCCGAGCTTATGATGTATGTTAGAGAACGGGGAAGCCCTCGCGTAGAGATGAAATTGTAGGTCTTTCATAAATGGATTATAGATTCTGTTGGACCTATCAGTCCTCCAAGAAAGAATACTGGAGCGCACTATATCATCACTTCTGTAGATTATGTAACAAGATGGGCGGAAGCTAAGGCAGTTAAGGACTGTACTACAGATACTTCTGAACACTTCATTTTTTAACATATTTTAACTATATTTGGTTGTCCAAAGATATTGATGAGTGATATAGGTACACACATTCTTAATGAAACCATTGAAGCTCTGATAGAGGAATTTTAGATCCATCACTAGAAGAGTACCCCTTATCATCCACAAGGAAATGGGACAGTAGAGGTTTTCGACAAAATCTTGGATAATGTGCTCACAAAGATTTGTAATACCAATCAAAATGACTAGGACATGTGCATCCCTTCTGTGCTATGGGCTTATAGGACCTCATGCAAAAATTTGATTGGGAAAACACCTTTCAGGATGGTTTATAGGAAATAAGAAATCATGCAAATGGTATATATTGTCCCAAGCCTGCACATCATAGCTTTCACTAATATGGTTGAGCGAGACATTATGGAGGATCATTTGGCGTAATTGGTTTACTTAGAAGAGGATCATTTCATTGCTAACTTCCATCGGCAAGTGTAGAAGGTGCGCGAAAAGGCCTGGCACAATAGGCACATCTGAAAAAAGGTGTTCAAGGTGGAAGAATTGGTATTTTTTTACGAAATTTATTTTGTGCGCCACCCAGGGAAGTTCAAGAAGCATTGGTTGGGGCCATACATTGTGAAGGAAATCACTAATGAAGGGTTGGTGTGCTTGGCCATGCTGCATGGTGAGAACCTTCCCGGGTATTTCAATGGGAGTCATCTGAAGTAGTATAGGGATAATCCTGTGCCGACCAAATGACTATACTACCAGAGCATAAGAATCCACTTGTCTGCATGCTACATAGAGGAAAGGTGCAGGTAGGTGCTACAAGAGCGAAGGGGTGATGCACAAGAAAAGAAACTTGTCATTGGAATAGTGAACTGGGTGAAAAAGTGATTTTACCATCCGTGCAAACCTTCCGTGCATGTCCCAAAGAATTTAGACTCAGTGCGAGACTATCTACAGATGCCTCTATTCCCGCAGGTCGTTCCCCTTGGCGAAGATGTGTTTTCCAAGATACCAAGCATCAAGTTGGATGACCATGATCTGGGGAATGAGGAAACGTTCCTTGAGTTGGCAC
The DNA here is from genome assembly GCA_034641835.2 of Pinus albicaulis. NCBI lineage: Eukaryota > Viridiplantae > Streptophyta > Pinopsida > Pinales > Pinaceae > Pinus > Pinus albicaulis. The sequence goes on along the minus strand of CM076583.1, from coordinate 421,466,954 downwards.
CAAAGTAATACTTGGATAGGGTGATCTATGATGATTTGGTGAAGGTTGAGCTAATGTCGTGGGCATGCTAGCTAGGCAATGCCGAGATCCTAAATTTGCTGAGAATTTCGTATTTTGGGAGATATCCTGTCACTACTATCTGCGTGCACCAACTGTTGGCATTAGTAAATTACAAATTTTTGTGGATCAAGGGATGAATTCTGATCAATGTCATGTTGATCCACCGGATCACTGGCCTTCCCAAGAAGGGACCTCGTCCAATGGTAGGTTTTTGGAAAAACAATGAGCTCAAGGTCACGATAAAAGTCAAGAAATATTACAATGTTGAGCAGGAGAAAAGGGGATTCCTGGTGCAAACAATTGCAAACCTAGTTCTGCTCTTAGGAGCCTTAGTCCTAGGCTACAATTTGATGCACAAGTTTCTACCAAAGGCGATCCTTGTGCACGTAATTTCATTGGTAGGCGAATGTGAGAAGGGGGTTAGCTACAACTAGTCCCAGTACCTCTGCAAATAATTCCTGGAGAATGTACGCAAAGCGTAGGAGGAGGGGAAGTTATTTATTTACTCCTAGATGCTGTTACTCATTGTGTTGATTGCATAGGAGACTCCGGCGGATGCGGTCCTCCAAGAATTAGAGCCTGGCGTATGCGAGGGGGCATGCAACACCAATCTATGGGATTATTGTGACCCTAGGTGGGTGAAGGAAAACAAGATTTTTTGGGTCCAATTTGAGGGCGCGCTGGCCGCTGAAGTCCACTCGTGACTAAGAATATCACCAGCATTTTATGAGAAGTACAAAATTATCATTGTGTTTCAGATAACAATGTACCATGTGCAGGGTACAGCGCACAATCACCCCGCAAGGTATTACTGGCCTTTCATGGTGACTGAGGCAGAAGTCGACCAGGTCACTACGACCTGGACAGAAGCATGGAAAGTGGGGATCGCCTGCACCCAGCCCATTATAGCCTCTACTTTAGGGAAAGAAACAGCTCTAGGTGATCACGAGAAATAGGTTGAGCCTGCACTAACAAAGATGCAGAAATAGGTGCATAGAAGGATGGTGAGAAGGAGCCTGAGTAGAAAGTAGAGAAGGATATAGGGCAAGACCTTGGAGGTGAATCTGATGTGGACCCTGGAGGCTTCAATGGGTTAGACGGTATTGGTGCAGAATCTCCGCGTGACACTAAGTGTGGCACAGAAACTTCCAAGTGTCCATGAAGAAGTGGAAGAGATCCAAAGCCAGAGGAGCAGAAGAGGTCACTCTTACGAAAGATGACCTAGATAAAATTATAGGCGCAGTCACTTCTGTTTCTGAAGATAGATGGACTACCATGGAAGAGCAGTACAAGGCTACAGTGGAGGCCTTACAATTCATATTACAGGTCTTGTAGCTGAAGGCTGACAACATACAAGCGAGTGTGGATCATGCGAGGCTGAATCAAGCAAGCCTGCCTACAACAATGATCATTGCAATGTCAAATAGTAGAATCTACCTCTTTCAGGACATAACATTTATAGTGGAGCAGCTAAAGCTATGCACATAGGTGCAGACATGCCTTTTTTATTAGAATCGATCTATCTAAGTTACCAAGTGGAAATCTACATGTTATATAGACTATAATCTCCAATGAGCTGCAGTGCAGGGAGGCGCGTGTGCAGCAGCAGCTAAATGAAGAAAAACAGAAGGTTGCAGAAAAAATCGAAGAATCACTCTAGGAACAAATGACATAGCAGGAAGTTGTGGCTCAACATGCAAATTTGGAACACTTAATTGCTAGGTTATGTAGTGATATTCCCCAAGTATCTATTCTTGCATCCGCTGCATCGCATGTAAAAATTAAAATTTTGGTTTTCGCGCTGAAGGCTTCCAGGGAAGAAGTGCAGATAGTGAAATAAGAGTTTGAACATCAGATTGCAGCATTGCAGGCTAAGCTGCAACTCGTGACTCCCCTGGAGGTGGATGCGCAGCAGGCAACCTTGGTAAAAGAAGCATCGGAAAGCATTTCAGCTAATGTTGACAAGGGCTTTGTGCCACTTGAGATAGAAATGGGACTATGGACCTCTATGCAAATAGGCCCACTAGTAAAAAATATCAATCAGGAGTTGTGCGCCAAGGAGCATGCATTTGACGACCTTTAGGAGGCGTTGCCCACTTTTGTCCCTGCTCAACGCATGGCCCGCCTACAAACAAACCAATTTCTGCGTGATAAAGTCGGGGAGCTCCATAGGAAAAAGCAGATCATGACCAAGAATATGAATCCAGGGGAAGATGAGGCAATGAAGTTGTCTTAAGATTTGGATGTTACTGTGAAGAACCTGAATCAGACCATACAAAGAATCAATGTAACTACAGAAGGGCTGACATCGTAGAAGGTGGTGGATACCGCGCTGAGTGCAACATATCAGAGTACAGAATCCTAGTGCCATTTGTTGCTACCATTGAAGAACTACATAACAAGATGGAGAACCTAGTGCCGATGTGACTTGGGACTAGTCACAAGATTGCGTTGGGGGGTCGTTGGAGCAGGGTCCCTTAGGACCAAATTTTGATATATTTTTGGAATTTTTTTGTAATTTTTTTGTAATTTTAGTCATGTGTAGCACAATTCAAAGGGATTTGGGGTAGTTCAAAGCCCCTCATGAGTTGTAATGGTTCAAAGGGTAGAACTAGGGGCCACAAACCACTGTTTACGAACCTTAGATGAGTGCAGGCTAAAAGTATAAATAAGAGTCTAGATCAAGGATAGAGGACAACAAGAATGAATGTGTTGATATGACTATGTTTTTATTTTGAGTGAATTCTCTAGGTTATAATGCTCCTACAGGTTGTGTGCACAGAGACCTTAGTCCTTATATGTGCAGACCCCGTTGGCTGTGTGCACCGGTAGACTGAAAGTTTTGTAAGGAAGACCTGATTGTGGACAAATAAAGGAATTTTTTTTATAATATGTGAGTATCAAATGCATCTGTTATTTTCTTTATGATTTTTTTTCACATGTTATTTCTAGTTACTATGTTATATGTATTCAGATCGATTGCACAGGTATTTTCTTCCTTAAATAAATGAATAATGAATAGATTTGTTACTATTGAGATTTAATAATATGTTTAAGGATAGTTAGAAGGATTTTTGAGTATTTTTTAGAGCGCGCACAAGGTATTATGTTTATTTGACCTAAATCTGTCTAATTAGGTTTTCTGGTTAGGGATTTTGTTGCGAAGGTCTTATCACAGTTGTTTTAGATCTCAAGACACCCACATTATTTAATTCTCTCTGAGGGTGTGGAAACCTAGTTCCAACACCACCCATACTTCTTCGGGTGAGGCTTTTACTTGCGCAATCAGTTCACTACCGAGAGGTATAGCAGTAAGAGGGTTTTTTTAACTCTGAACCTAGGTCAGGACCCCTCAAGCCAACAATCTCCTACAAAAATTTATATTGAACCTCCATTTCCATCCATCGATCTTCCTACGCAGATGTAATTGTTTTCACAATCTCATTGAGATCATCCTCTGTGGGTGTCAGGACCTCTTGTCTTGCCATCTTAGATCCCTTTTGTTGCTTTCATGACCCACTCATGGCCTAAGCACTGTGCTTTGTGCCTTTTGATGTTTATACTTCCCCGGTCTGCTTAGGCATAGAGCCATTCTTTTTTGGTATTGTGGTTGTATGAACAGTATCTTGAGATTTAGTTGGGGTCGGTTCATTCTCAGCATGTTTGTATGTAACAGTCACTGTTTCTCCAGGATTTTTAGTAGCCTTCTCCATGGATTTTCCTGTCGGAGTGCGCGGTTGTGTTGGTGGAGTCAACCAGCCCAGTGGCCATTCTATTTTAACTCTAATAAGGTTGTCTTTAGTCACTAAATAGGGTAGCTCATACCACATGCCCTCTACAATGCCATTCGTGTGGATATGCATGTTATGAAATGTAGCCTTAAAGTCGACTATCATTTTGTATTGATCATACAGAGTGGATGACAGTCTAGTCTTGGACTATACTTCTTGGTGCAAATTCACACCATACAAGACCCATAAGATATTATTATCTTTCACATGCATGGGGTCTGACGAGTTCCAAAGTGTTGCGTAGTACGCAGCTTCGCACATCTTCTCTTCAAGCTTAGGGAGTTGTGTGTCTTCGAGGGTTCTCCATATAATGAATAACAAGAGCCAAGCATATTGGAAGTGATTTCCCTCCTCCTGGACCTCGCGCACATTATCAAGAGATTCCTTGAAGAGATATATGTACTAGTTGTATTTAACACCTTTCTCACATCGTCCAACCAGCGCAATCACGTGCACGGGCACTTCCTTGGGCCTACACCTTTGTACACTCGCAAATTTGGCCCAATTTCCAATGGAAAAAATGCCACTCTTGCGACTCATAGGTGTCCCAAGAGTGACACTTTTAGGTGGAGAAAAACATTATTTCTAGTCGCGGTGCAATTCCAACACTTCTAGTAACTATCAGTAGAGCGACACTATTTCCAACGTTTCTAAGTGGTCGTCACTCTTTCGAAGGTTCCCTATTTTTGTTGATCTTTCAGCGTTAGCAAGCGTTTGTCACTCTTCCAATGTTCGGAGGTAATCATTGCTTGTTCGATGGTTCCATATTTTCGTCTCTCTTCCGACATTATCAAGAATTTGTCGCTCTTCCACCAAATCCATACGTTCTTTGCTCTCTCAACATTGCGAGGTAGTCATCGCTTTTCTGATGATGAGAAGCATTTCTCTCTCTGCTGACATTAGGAGGTAATCGTCGCTTTTCTGGAAATCCTATAAGGGCCTTGCAACTCCAATGTTAGAAAGTGTTGGTTGGCCTTCCAACGCTTGTAAATAGTGCCACGTCTGACACTTCAGAGTGTCGCAATTCCTTCGCTTATTTCGATAATTAATACTGCTACGTCTGACACTTAACATCGTATATGTTCTGAAGATTCACACACAAAAACCCATGATTTTTACTGTCACAATTCAAACGCTACATGGCATCGCTATTCCGACGCTTCCTTGGGATAGAACAGAAAAAACCCATTTTTTGTTCGACCAAGAAATTTAGAAACCCAAGTAATTCCCTGCTAACCTACCTAGATATTACCTGCACCCCTCTCACCAAGGACCTATACAAGCAGAGCAGATAACTATCACAGCATGCAACTCTTTTGTCTTAGAGCCTGGAGGCAACACCCACAACAACACCTAAGAAGGATGTCATACCACCTACCCCTACAATAAGAAAGCACTTATGTTTGTCCCTTTTCTTTAGTTAAATTGGATAGTGTGTTATGATAAGGCAACTATGCTTATGTCCATAGCATACATTCATAGTTTATATTTTGCATTACCTACTCTACAATCTATGGTTACTTTCCAATTCCAATTCAATACTCAATTTTCTATATGACTCACTATTATAGTCTAAATATCAACCCTTTTGCCACAAGGATGATAATTTTGAAAATTCTCAAGCTCTGTTCACTCGAGCTTTCGGTATACTGTTGTATTTCTACATATTAATATAAAAACTACTACTTACCAATCAAAGAAAAAGGTGTGTGTGTGTGTGTGTGTGTGTGTGTGTGTGTGTGTGTGTGTGTGTGTGTGTGTGTATAGACACACACACACACACACACACACACACACACAGTTACAAAATGGATCTGGAAAGGTTTGGCCAAACAATGACAACAGAGTTTGCAAAGATGTTTCCTTCAAATTTTTTCAAAAAGCATAATTGACCAGGGTACATGTAACTCTATGGGATGTATAAACTAGGTGAAGATGGAAATCAAGCAGTTATATCTTGATAATTCCGAAACATAATGGACATTTTTTGTTCTGACAAAAAAAAGACTTCCAGGAGGCAAACTAGAGCACCTTGATCCATACTGCCTGTGAGCCTTATTAAGAGAATGGTGCATTAAATGGAAAACCAACAGTGTAAAAGGCAGAAGGGCTCTTAGGTTTTACTCAAATCCATTGATAGTAATGAACTCCTCCTAATAAATTCCTTCTTAAGCATCCAAGGGTATGTCCACAGTCAATTGCAGCATCTAAATAGCTTAATTTATCTCTGCCACATCCTTTCTGATGTTCTGACAAACTAGCAACATGGATCGCCAAATCCTCAGTGCTACGTGTTGTTGGAAGATGCTTATCTCCCATCATAACAAGGTCCATGAATTCCATCACCCAAAAGAGAGTTATAGTTTTGGAGAAGAGGATATGCATGCTACCATTATGGTCAGTGTCCTGAAAGGGGATCTTAAAAAGATATTCACATTTTTTCTCAATGATATCTTGCCTTAACCTCCAACTACTCCACGCTTTTTGCTATACGGTTGTGAATCCTAGAGGAAAATTTGTTTCCATTGTCCATTCCAAAGGTAAAGATATTACAAGGAGGAGGTTGGAAAACTTGTTTACCTTTGAGACAAGAAGAGAACATAATTCAAGAAGCACCAAGAGAAAGCTAAGCAGAAAGTGTTTCCATCCTAGTATAGCCTTGGGCTCTTCTCTCAGAGTGCTAAGCTAAATCATCCAAGTCAGTGGAAATATCTTCATATTTTGGCTCAAGTGAGGGGAGCCAATAGCAATCACCCATCACTTCGATGAAAATCACAACTTTACCTTCTTCTCCCATATTCCTAGGTCTAGTGGCCACGACAACAATGGAGAGTCCCAAAGCTTTAAAAATTTGTTTCCCAATGCACTGTTCATTCATTGGAAGACACAATTTAACCTATATACATAACCCTAATGAGGATGGGAGACCATAGATACAACTCAAGCTTCTTCATGATGGAACATAGAGGATTTAGAGGGGAGTATGAGCTGCATCAAGGACATTGATTGAAGAAAATGAGTGATGGTAGGATGAGGACCCATAGATACAACTTAATCTTCTTCATGATGGAACAGAGAAGAAGCATGGAAGAGAATGAGTTGCATCGAGGATATTGACTGAATAAAATTAATTATGGACATGCATATGCAAAGAAGATTGCATGTGGGAAAAGCCACTTTGGAGAGCCATGAAAAGAAGATGGAGAGATACTCGGACACACATCAAGTTTACAGTTACGGGGGCAGACTCCATAATGATAATTTTTCAAAACATAAAAATGCCATGAGGGAGATTTATATTCTTCAAAGTTTAGTTTTAAAACAAACTTGAGAGAGCCATAACATACAGAAGGTAATATATGGGTGAGTGACATTGATGCATTCCCATACACAGCGATCACAAATCAGTAGTCAACGTTTATTTTTGTGCTAGTTTGATAGATAAGTTATTAAATGTATTTTGAGTAGTTGAAATTTAGCAAGGAATGTAGCAGATGAATGTTGGAAAGGAACACATCAATGTTGCACAGGAAAGGTAGATAGGCCAAGCAAGAGAATTACTTGTAGCTTTAAATCACACCAAGACAGTTAACAATTAGTAGACAACATAACTGACATTTTCATTTGGGACATGTGCAAAAAATAACAGACATGATATGATTCCTAATCCAATGGGTGAGTCAAAAACTCCCGAATACACTCAAATTGGATTTCAATTAAAACCAATAATATGCCTAGTGTTATCATCCTAGCCTATATTCCTTTCCTCTTTATGGATTCAACGAAATAAGGAAAATGGGAAAAAAATACACAAAACCTTCATCCATGAAACAATAATATTTTCAAAGACAACAACTATGAGGAAAAAGTCCACTTTATCCTTTAGTCTGAAATTTTTAACTAATAAGTAGTTACACGTGAAATCTTGCCCAAACTCTGGGATTCCACAAGCCTTCATTCAAATGAGGCAGATGTTATTAATTTGAAATATACCAATGACCTAAACTATGGAATAGGCCAATGGCCTTGGTTTATGGATGTGTTCAATTCTTTGGATTGGCCCAATGTTCAAATATGAATGATGCATGGAAAGTGCCCAATACTTCAAAGTGGTGCAACACTTTAAAGATTTCAATGGATTAATATTCTTAAGGTGGATACCATGCTTCTCTTATAATGAAACTAGCAAACACTCAATCAAAGGATCTTTCATCCAGAACCACAAAGTAACAATTTACGAGGATCAGCTTCACCCTCCTTGTGGCAATGTATGACTACCTAAACCATGAAATAGGTACAGATACGTATATTGATCCACAAGCTTATTGACATGCAAAGACTTGGATATGATGGGGAAATTCCATATATAAAAAATAAAGTTGTAATTTTTAATTTTAAAACAATTCAAAGTTAAAAATCAAAACCATTTAGAGATCACAATATTAGAACTGAAACCATTAGATAATTTATAAATCTAAAGACTGAAATCATGATGCATCATGCTTTAGAAAAAGGATAACTGTAAATTCAAAATTGAGTGTCTCATTAATGATTAATAAATTGGTATGATGATGTAGAGTATGTCTAACGACATATACAGAAATGGGTCTACATCTGAATATTTCAACCTGTCATCTTCCTCGAAATTTTCCTTAAATTCTAAAATATCCTAGCTAGTTACGATGGTAAATGAAACGTACAATATTTGAGAAAAAACCATAGTCTAAGTACTATGTTGTTGTAAGGGGAATCTTCAGATAGAATTGGGTGGTAAATGAATATCGTACACTTTTCAAAAACATGCTTTAGTCTATGTATCATATTGTTCTAAGGGGTCTTCACTTAGAGATGAATGAGATTGAACTAATTAAATTATTAACGATAAACCATTCTTTTTATACAAAGAAAATTTAAAACTAATTATATACTATATATTGTTATCTATATAATGTCTGAAAGCTTTCCCAAAGCTTTCCCACTATCATTATAAAAATTGAAAACTAAAATTTGAAATGTCTCGGACCTTTCTTACTAGCATTATCATGTGTTATACAAGCTACAAGCTACAAGTGATTGATAAGTTACCAATACAACTATACAACCTACAGATTTATAATATGTAATCTAACTAAAATTCTAATTAGAATATTTGATTTTTAGAGTCTCAAATAAGTGCTTGTGATTGGGATCCCTTTCAGCAGCTATCTGGCACAACATTCCTTTCAGCAGTATGGGATTTGTTTCTAGGTTTGAAGGCTCCACTTATGTGGTGGATCCTATGTGAATTTGGGTGGATCCTATGTGGATTTGGGTGGATCCATATCCATATCCCCAAACCTGGTAACAAATCTAACTACCTCATTCTAAATAAAATAATTTGAAGGGCCAATCTCAATCAATAAAATAGATGCACAAAATATGAAGATAGATTTTAGAGGCCACAAAAGAATCTATAAATGGCTAAAATGAAGGCAAATTAATGGTTGTAAATGACAGGGTAGGTCAAAAATTAGATTGTTTCCATAAGAGTTGTATATTGTGTTTCAAATGAGTTAATAAAAATAGAGACAAGTATATAGTTGGACATCCATCAAGCAGGATCAAGCTAACAACGAGATGTAGACTGCAAAATGAGACAATGGAAGGAATTTGACGTAGCACCCAAAGTCACATACATAGTAAGTTATATTCATTTTCAAACTTGTAATATATAAAATATTTCTTAAAAATAATCAACAGAGAAAAATCCAACACCCTCTAGTGCTAGATTTTTCCCAAATTAGGTTCTCCAACGTAAATTTGTGTCATGTAGGTTGCGTCTTGAATGTGTAGTTAATTCTAATTTATGTTATTTCGTTTTTAGAAATTATAATACAGATTCATATTTTCCATTTAAAAAAATATAATAACACAAAGCAATAAAATTAAAATACATTGTGATGAAATGTTTAATGAGATACCTACTACAAATTACAGAGCACAATGGTATTAGAGACTATGTTTCTAAAGGCTATAAGGGATCATGTTGAGTTGAAATCTTACAGCATTGAAAAAAATACACCTTAGTTTTGAGGAAAGAAGCAGTCACAAGATCAACCTCTAGCATAGAATCAAGAATACAATGAGATGGAAACACACTATAAAATCTATATGCATCTCACACGTCCATAGGGATGTCAAAGATAAATAAGAACATCAACACCTTAGTTCCAACAAGCAACCTCATGAGTCAATTTCAAAGGAGCAAGAATTTCAACATGAGGAGAAGCCCAAGAAGAAGTATCAAATCATGAGTCGAGTTCAGAGGAGCAATAAGTTCTACATGAAAAGAAGCCCAATCACAAGTACCAAATATGGAAAAAGAAAATTGCAGAAAAATTAGGCACCTTTCAAGTGGAGGGATGAATATAGACATCAAGCCATATTCATGCAATATTGATTCCATCAAATTAAATCACTAGTTACAACAAATGGAAGTTTATTTCAATGCCAATGGAGTGAGAAAGACAAGAATTCCCATTCCTTGAATAAATTTGGAAGGTCATGCTTTGACATGGTGAGAGAATATCATTGTCACTCAAAGACATGAATATGAACCATAGGTAACTAACTGGTAGATGTTCAAGGACCCCTTATGAAGTCAAAATTATATGCCATTGGATATGAGGAGGATTAGAAGAATAGTTGATTCTACTTCAGGTAAAGGCAAGGGCGAAATATTCAAGTCCATGAACCATTAATTTTTTAGCTATATTCCAGCCATATTTACAGTAGTCACCAATGTCATAGCCCATGTATTCTTTAAGTTCTTCCTTCATGGAAAATAAAGCATGACTAATGCTTGGGAATGTTCCATTTTCTTCGAGAAAATTCTTCTTACCCATTATGTTTTCCTTTACTGTAATACTAAAATTTTTTGGACACAAACTATTGACAACACTAAACTCAAGCTAATAGCGCTCGAAAAATGACTCAATTTCGTGTTGTAATGATGCATAAATTTGGAAGACAATTACACACACTTGCTCTGCTTCAACTTAATAAGTTATTTCATCCAATGACGTTGATCTGCTGAAGAGAAATGAGTTATTTCCTGTACAACTAGGGACCCTCCTTCTATTCAGGCTATAGAAGGATAGACTAATGGGATTTTGTGGTCAAAGTCCCTGCCTTTGAGAACTTTATTTTCAGGGGATATAAGAGACAATAAGATGCAGACTAATGTCTTTTTCCTCTTTATAATCCTCCTATGAGAAACGTTTTTGGTAGAATAATGGAGATTTGAAGTCATTCCCACTTCCAGTAACTTTGTTAAAGGTGATTAACAAAATTCCCAAATTAAAACATTCCCCAAACCAAACCAGATAAGTTGATATGATAGAAATTGTGTATGTTGCTAGTGGATACATCCCAAGCCTTGTGTTGGTTCCTCAAAGGCAGAGAGTTATGTTTAAGCTAGGACATTTACCAGATCAAAACAAAAATAACTAATCAGTTAAAAGGGTGGTCAGAATATAGTGATAAGATGAGAAACAAGGCTCTGGAATTGGAGTTTTCCATTGAGAATATTATGTCAATGGTTTTAATGGGTAAGAAGTAGCACTCCAAAGTCCCCATATTTGCATGCATGTGCGTCTTCATTGACGTCATCATCACAGAAAAAACTTCAGGATTCTAAACCCTCTGCTATATTTTGCCACAGTTGATCAGAACGAGACACATTGACAATGCCTTAGCCATGTAATTATAAAATTTTCTCTCATTGATACAATTTAGCTGACTTTATGAAATAGAGAAAAATTTTCTCCTAGAAGTATCGTTGAGAAGAGAAAGGTGGAATGGAATGATGCAAAGGAGTGCACCATGTTAAAATTTTGCAGGTTCCATTATTGTATGTAGATGTACACGACCATGCATTTAATAAGCATATCAATAAGAAGCTAACACAGGTAGAGCTAAAAATGAAATAAAATAAGAAACTATCTAGTGCAATCTAGTCTAGACTAATCATGAATCTAGTCTATGCCTCTAGAGTGCTTAATCCTTACTAGTTGTTCGCACACACTTTCACTACAGTTTCCATATTGTAGGCTACTAACTGTATCATTTGATGGATGTGGGAAAAAAAATGATACACCCTTTTATGGAGATCACTGCTTCAGTAGTAGTTGATTATCCTTTATTGAAAGGCACCTTAAGTAGTTTGATCACCTAAGAAAATTAAAAGGTAATGCTTCCTATCTTAAGATTTAATAAGATTATAGATATATTTTAAAGAAAACCTTCTCTATTAGAGAAATTATTTATAAGAAAAATTGACAAATTTTACTTCAATGGACATACCACTTATTGACTAAATCAAAATATGGAACTTATGGCAAAAAAGTTCATTATAACAATAAGTTTATAATCATCTGAGATATAAAGGTCCTATTTTATAGATATAGTAGTGAGAGTATGCACACAGGTTTACATCGTTGCGGAAAGGGTTGTTGGTTAGGTTGGATGAATTATCCTCGTCCCAATGTGAAGCATGGCCATATTTTCCTAGAGATGATCATAAGACTCCATAAATTGTTGGGGAATTGATACAAAAATATCTTACTGCATGCTACCTCATTCTGAAAAACCTAGTGTGAAATACGAAGTGGATTATATATATATATATATATATATATATATATATATATTGCATCTGGTTCATTGATTTGAAAAAGTAGTGCATTTTGGATGACAAGGGAAATCTAATTCTTTGTATATAGTTATCCTCATTGTATTTATTCAATATGAACACAGGAACTTATTTATTTTAGAATTGGATGAGTTAAAATAAGCTTTCCAACAAATTCTAAAATCATCTCAAAAATTATGATCTAATCTGGGTTTTCAATGTAAAATAGTGTGTATTTAATTGTAAATTTATATTTGAGAATGTTTTAGAATCTGAATTAAACTCAACCCGTGTCAAACTGTTCAAGGGATAGAGTGGTTTCTCCTGTAGGTTCTAGGTGGTACAGGGTTAACCATCATATGTTCGGGTAAACCCTATGGCTATTGGGTAATGTTGTTGTCATTGGTTAGTCCGACTCCAAGGAAACTCAAGAGTCGGACAGTCCATTGAACGGTGGAAACCTTAGAAAACCTGAGAAAAATTGAGAGCAGTGTAAGCCACTACTTTATTAGAATAATTATTTAAGAATATTTAACCTAAAAATTATAGGAGTACCACTAACTGAAGTGGTAATGTTCAAAACAAAAATAAATAATACAATCCAGAACCACTAAGACTATATTAAATACAATTTAAATACATGAAAATTATTTACAAGAAAAATGAGAAAGATGTAGATTCATGCATGAATATGTGAATTTACATGTAAAACTCTTTCAATATCTACCAATAATTTAGTCAAGGAATAAACGTAATAACCAATAAAGACTATCAAAATTAAATTTTATCATGCACCTATTGATATAATGTTTTGAGCAAGCCTATAGTGTAAAAATATTTTTCTTAATTCAGGAAAGAAAATGAGTAGGAACCAATCCTATCATTATATCGTAAGAAAGAGCATATATAAAAAATTGAGCAAATTGGAACAGGATTGGTGAGTTAGGCTTGTCCTGTTGAGAAAAATAGTGCTAAATATTTTTCCCATAAAAAAAATAAACCCAATCCTTAACAGTGAAAAACCCTTGACATGATACAGAGGTTTCAACTTTCGCAGTAGAAACAAGACCTAACCCTAAAACACCTTTTTTTTGTGCGGTCGAAATGGTAAAATATAAATTAATTTTTATTGGAATGAAGGGTATCAAACCCTGAAATTGAACAGGAAATTTAGTTCAAAATAACCTAGAAATCCAATGCTCCTTGGGGTTGGAGAAGTCTAGTTGGTTGTGCAAGAAAACAAAACCCTGACATCTTCAATTTGAACGGTATCCCCACAAGAAAACATTTAGAAAAAAATAAATTAAGCCAGAAACCAGAATAGGGTGATACCCTAAAACCATAGGTTTAACACTGAATAACAAAGACGGTTGCCCTCAAAAACTAAATTCTTAACTGTTGAAGAAGGTAAGGTATTGGCTCAAGCCTCATACATTCAAAAGTAAAACATTGTCGAGCACTATAACCCCTAATAAAAATAAAGGGAACAATAGAGGTTAAACCCTTCAGTGAGCACATGAATTGGTTCAAACATCCAAGATGTAATAAGAAGAAGAACTGCATGCACTTACCTGCCTTCTGAAGTAAAACTAGTGGACTGAGATGAAAAAATATTCATTCCAATCAATATTCATTGGAAACCCTTAATATGAACAGTGAAGACCACCAGTGATAAGGAGTGGAAAAAACTAGAGAATTTAACAAACAGAAAATTCATGAAAGCTACCCCAAAACTAGCAAGGTGAGAATTATTTTCCCAACAGAGAGGCTAGAGCTTGAGGGCAGTTTTAGAGTGATTCGCCGAAGTTCCAGAGTTCCAAATCAGAGTTAGTGGGATCTGGAAGTGGCAGTCGTTACCAAATATAGTACCAGAATGTGCAACACTGTTAGATCTAGAGCTAGGTCAATCAATAGAGATGAATGTGCCAAGGAAGCCCATCTATGGTTTGGGAGGAATCCGAGAGTGTCAGAGTATAGGTCAGTTGGGGTAGAAGGAAATAAATGGAGCTGATCAAAAGGTTAAAGGAGTAAGCTAAATAATAAATTAATTTTTAAGTTAAAAATAATAAATAAATTAAGATAATAAAATTTAATTTGTAAGTTAAATTATATATAATTCGTAAAGAAATTTGTGTTCAAACATAAAAAAAAAAATTGAATGGGATATACATAGTATCGTTGCACTTTACAACCATTATTTATTAACACAAGTTGGGCATTGTGGCATTTTAACCATCCACAATGTATGACCTAAAGGGCATCCTCGTTTATCATGTAAAAAGTTTGAATTATTATCATAATTTACTTAGATGAGGAGTTATTAAAGGAATATTTTTTTGTGGATTCCAGTTCCATGGTAGAAGAGTTGGAGACAACTTCACAACAAATATGGATCTCCATAAGTCTCAATACAATGGTCTCTGGATTATTTAGTGGTCTAGAGCTAGATTCACTTCTCCACAATATATGGGTGTTGGTACTTTTAAAAATATCACAAGACCCCACCAAGCACTTCCCAAGGTTAAAATATGGAGTCAACTTTGGACACAAGAAACTCATTTATTCATGCCAATAGTCCTTGCCTTCAATGAGCTTGGATGCTCATAACTAGGATAGTAATAAAACAAACAAACTACTACTACTCAAAGAGAATAAGGTTCATTTCAACAAGAAAATTTCACATGAAGAAAGGTCCATCCTCACTTATAACCCACATCTACGCCCAAATCCATTACATAATGAATGAAGATACCACTTATACAAAGGAAGGGAGAGCATGTATGATACCATTCATCAGTGTTTTCTTTCAACTTCTTCATACTAAATAATAATTCAAAAAGGAACAAACCTAGATATGGATAGGTTGGAGATTGCAAAATTCATGTAGTTGAGGACTGATTATGTCAGTTTCAAATATACTTGGAGCAAACTAAGGGAATTTTAATGTTATTTTGAGCATGTTGTGGATAGAACCTTTGAGAAAGATTGTAGACCTATATGTGATTGTTAAAGGATGATGATAGGTAAAGAGACATCCTCTTATCCTATTTTTTCTTCTAAGGGGACATGAATTACATTGGGTCATGCATGGATATGAACCTTACTTTATTCCTATGAACTTAGATGCATTTGTGGACATTAGAAGACCATATTTTTTCCCTTTGAAAGAAAATGTGTGGAGGATAATTGGGGGAAATGTGATTGTTCATAAAATGTAGATCGGATTGGGGGACCTTGCGACTTTTTTCCTTCGACCCAAGTAGTGCTTGGAGGTTGCATTTGAGGGGTTAGTGGAAAAAAACCTAATATGACCAAGAATAATATTGTTTGAGCACCTATGCTTTGGGAGAAAGGCTTAGGGGTTCTAGGAGTTAAGGGGTTTAGGGTTTAAGTGTCAGGGGTTAATGGTAAAGGGTAAAGGGTTAGGGCATAGGTGATTTACGGGTTAAGGGGTTCAGGTCTAGGGAGTGTAGGGGTTATATGCTAATGATAGTGGTTAAGGGATTCAAGGGTTAAGGGTTAAGAACCGTGGGCTTAGGGGTTATGGGATTTATGGGGTTAGGGTTATGGGATATAGGTGTCAAAAGGTTAAGGGGTTAGGGGTTAGGGCTAAAGGGTTAAGGGTGAGGTTTAAGAGGATAATGGGTTTGGGCTTAGGGGCTTCATGGATTCTAAGTTAAGGGCTAGGTGTTAAGGGGTTAGTGTCTTAGGGTTTAAGGGATCAAGGGGTTAATAGGTTGTGAGTTATGACTATAGGTGTTAAGGGATTATGGATCTCAGGTTAAGGGGATAGCGAATTTACTGATTATGGGTTAATGGATTATGGGTTATGATAATGGGGCCCCTAATCACCTTATCACAGCTATTGGTGGTTCCCCTGTCAATTTATCTCGATCCCTTCCCTCTAGGCCCCGTAAACCCTATGCCATGAGGTGTTAAGGCCCCTTCTCATTTTCTAATGCTACGATTATAGATCTCATTAAACCTTTTGGCCCTGATTGTTGAACATGTATTCAATTATCTTCTTTACGTTATTTTAGTCAGGGCCCATCACTTTGGGAGGTAACACTAGGAATTCCAAATACTTGCTTTCCTCCTCCTCTAATTCTCCCCATCGCACATTCACTAAAGCTTTTCTATTTCCCACCTTCTCCATCTCCTTCTTCCATGCACCCTCCATCTGTGCAACATATTTGGTAGTGGTTGAAAACCATTCCTAGGATGATTGGGCTATTTTTCTACACAACATCTCTGGTAGTGGCTTTGATACCACTTCTCCTTCATTTTCACTTACGAGAGCCTGCTTCTCCTCTATTTTAGCCTAACAGATGAATCCCTTCTATAGAGAGTTTGATAGGGGAACCCCTTCTGCAGAGAAGTTTATACAAACACTTTTCAAATTTATCACCAAATAATTTATGAAGAAATAATTTTTTCTTTAAAAAAAATATCTTAAAATAAACCCTTTATCCTTTTTTTACTAGCGCCTTGTATATGTGTTGTAATCATTTAAGACGAAATTTTCTTTAAAAAAAATGGCTTAAAATAAATATTTTCCCTTTTTTTTTCACCAGAAAAAAAAAACAGTATTATATTAGATATAACAAATTGGAATGTTCTATTGCAAAAAAAAACTACATCATAATACCTCCATAGTTTAAAAAATTATCCCAATACTCATATCTTAACCAAAAAGAATCCTGAAATAAAAAAGGTAGTTATCATCAGTGTTCCACATATTCCTCTTGTCAAAAAAGATATCGTAACCTGAAAGTCCATGATTTGCAGAAACATTAACCAATTTTAAGTGAATGGAAAATTTTACATTGTGCTGATAGATGGAATTTGCATAGAATTTGTATTGTAACATAAAAAAAGGCAGATCAGTGAAGTGTGTACGTGTAATTTTCAAATCAGTGAAGTGTTCCAATATTTTATGAATTCTACCCAACCAGTTGAAAAGGAGTGGTGGGTAGAAAGAATATCTATTAGAAACCCAGCCCACAACTGTTTGTGAATCCCTGAAGAATTCCAGCTGTACCAACCCAAACCTGAATGTATAAGAAAGAAGTCCCCAAAGTGAAAAAAATTCAGCTTGTATATTTGACCCATTACCCCCATTCCAATATATATGGTACATAGTACCTTACCGAATGATGATGTAGGCGCGACAACTGCAAATCCCATCCTTAGTTGCAACATCGAAGTAACCCCATGGAAAGGGTGTTAAATTTAGTGGAGGAGAAATTAGTTTCACAGTCGGTGTACCCTCGCCAAAATCTACTTCCTTGTAATATGCCACGATGTAAACAAACCTCTGTAAGATATTAGGAAAATTGTTCCCAAATATGAGTGAATTTCAAATTTTCCAAATTCCCCACATAATGTATATAGGAAGTGGTCTGAGTGTTTTATATTAAATAATCCATTGTTGAATACAATTGTCCATAGAAGAGCAGTTCCAATCTGCTTGTAATGCAACATCTTAAATACACCATTCCAAATTGATGTTGTAAGGAGCATTGAAGAAATATATGAGTTGGGTCTTCCATCATCTCCATACAGAGTAAAGAGAAACCAAGCCCACCCTGTTGATTCAACCTTACGACACATATTAATCAATGAATAAAAAAGGCGGTAATATGGATTGTAAGGTTATATTAGGGATTATTTAAAATATGGGTTATAATGTTATATTATGGATTTTAGGGTTTAAAAAGAGCTATGGATTAAAGGTTATAAAGTTTAGGGTTTATGATGGTAAAAGTTAATAGATATAATGGTTATAGTATTATGCTTATGGTTTATATGTGTTAAGGAGTATAGCGGTTAGGTGTCAATGATTATATGTATTAGATGTTACAGAGGTGACTTATTTTAGAGGATAAGGGTTGTAATATTTAGGTATTAAGTGTGACAGGAGTTATAAGGATTGGGTCTTATAAGTCTTAGAAGAATTAGGGCTAAGGATTAAAGTTCCTATGAATTAAATGCATTCAGGTGGGTCAGGTCAGGTCGGGTAGTGTCATGTGACGGTGCCCAAGGAAACGTGTTCAGATTGGTCGTTTGAAGGAGACTATATAAAAAATTGTATGTTTTGACTGCCTATGTTCCTTGTGGATGCTCATGCGACCCGTTTGCCATTTTTTCCCTTGTGTCTTTGTTCAGGAGGGTCATGTTGGGTCGGGTCTTGTGAGGGCAGCCGTATCAAAAATGCTAAGTTGTGATTGCCTATGTGCATTGTACATGTTCGTGTGACCCATTTGTCGTTTTCTCCCTTGTGCCTTCGTTCGAGAGGGTCGGGCTGGGTCGGGTCGTGTGAGGGCGCCCAAGGAAATGCGTTCGTGTCTGGTCAGGGCTCGACCCGACACGCCCCAATGCATTTCCTTGTGTGCCCTCACATGACCTGACACGACTCGACCCGGACACGTTCCTTGGGCACCCTCACATGACCCGACCTGACCCGAACCTGTTTCCTTGTTCATATCACACAACCCGACCCGCCTAAATGTTGAAGGCATGAGGGAGAAAATGGAAAACAAGTCGCACGAACATGCACAAGGCACATGGGCAGTCACAACATAGAACTTTTCATACGACCTCCCTCACATGGTATGACCCGAACACGTTTCCTGTGGTGCCCTCACATGGCACAACCCGACTCGCCCGAACGAAGGCACGAGGGAGAAAACGATGACAGGGTAATATCATGTCATAAGTGATCTAATGTTTTCTAAAAATTTCAACAATTTCAGAGCTGCAATAATCTGAGAACAATGATGACATTTACGATGATGCAAATAAAGATGAATGAGCTTCTCCTGGTTTCGAGAATAATTTATTCTCTACTTAACAGGGCCAACCATGTGAAGGTAGAAGTT
Source organism: Pinus albicaulis (assembly GCA_034641835.2). Classification (NCBI taxonomy): domain Eukaryota; kingdom Viridiplantae; phylum Streptophyta; class Pinopsida; order Pinales; family Pinaceae; genus Pinus; species Pinus albicaulis. The sequence goes on along the minus strand of CM076583.1, from coordinate 421,447,551 downwards.
CATATGGCCCCTCCTATCCCCCTCACATCACTCTCATTTCCCCAATACCCAATCTATGAAAATTATCTAAAAAATCAAACCTGTTGTCACATTATAAATATAATATAAAATAAGTACTGAATAAAATAGGTGAATTAATTGCTTACCTTTCTATCTTTCAATATATATATTTTATTTTTTATTTTATATATATATATATATATATATCTATTTATTTATTATATTTTTAAAATAGTTGTTTAATTAATTAAAAAACAACTCCTAGGCCAAAATTTAAAAAAAAAATAATTAAAAATCTAATCTAAACGGCAAGCGGGTAGCATGAGGTCACAAATGGAAAATGGGTCGCATGAACGTGCACAAGGCACATAAGTGGTTGCAACTTAGCATTTTTGATATGACCACCCTCACATGATGGTCTGACGCGAACACGTTTCCTATGGTGCCCTCACATGGCATGACCCGACCCGCCCGAACAAAGGTAGGAAGGAGAAAACAGAAAACGGATTGCAAAAACGTGCACAAGGAACATAGGTTGTCACAACTTAGAATTTTTTATATGACCACCCTCACACGACCTGACACAACTCACTCGGACCCTCCCTCACACGACCCAACCAAGATGTGTTCCTTGGGTGCCCTTAGATGACTTGACCTAACCCGCACGAACGCATTTCCTTTGGTGCCCTCTTAGTACGGAACGACCCAACCCGATGTGACCCGTACATGTTTCCTTGGGCACCATAACACGAACCAATCCACCTAAATGTCAAATGCATGAGGGAGAAAATGGAAAACGGGTTGCATGAACGTGCATAAGGCACACGGGCAGTCACAACTTAGCATTTTTGATAGGACCTCCCTCACATGGTCCGACCCGAACTCATTTCCTATTGCACCCTCACACGACATGACGCAACCTGCATGAACGAAGGGCACACGAGAAAGAAAACAGAGAATGGATCATACAAACAAGCACAAGGAACACGGGCGGTCACAACTTAGTGTTTTTTATATTGCCAATATCACATGATCTGACCCGACCCGAGCCGACCCTTCTGAACATGTTTCCTTGTGTGTTCTCACATGGCACGATCAAACCGGACTCAACATGACCTCCCCAAACATGTTTCCTTGGGTGACCTCACATGACATGACACGACCTAACCAAGACGTGTTTCTTGGGTGCCCTCACACGACCGACCCGGCCTGATCCGCCCAAACGTATTTCCTTGCGTGCCCTCATAGTACGACGTGACTTGACCTGACCTGACCCAAACGCGTTTTCTTGGGAGCCATCACACGACCTGACCCGACGTGACCTGACTTAACGTCAAAGGCACGAGGGAGAAAATGGAAAACGATTCGCATGAACGTGTAATACAAGGAACATAGGCAGTCATAACTTAGCATTTTTTATACAACCACCCTCACACGACCCGACCCGACCCAACCTGACATGCCTGAATGTATTTCCCTGGGTTCCCTCACATGACCAAGCCCGACCCACCCTTACCCACCTAAATGTGTTTCGTTAGGCACCCTCACGCGGCACGACCCAACCTGACCCGCCCGTACGGGTTTCCTTAGGTGCCCTCATACTACTCGACCCGATCCCCACGAACGCATTTCCTTGGGTGCCCTAACATGACCCGACCCAATCCGACCTACACGAACACGTTTCCTTGGGTGCCCTCACATGACCTGACCCAACCTGACCCACATGAACACATTTTCCTAGGCGCCCTCACATGACACAACCCAACCTGACTCAACCTACCTAAACACCTTTCCTTGGACAGCCTCACACGACACGACCAGACCCAACTCGACACAACACAAGTGGTCACAACTTATCACTTCTTATACGACCACCATCACACGAATCGACCCCACCTAACCTGGTCCCTCCCAACTCGACCCGCTTAGACATCAAAGGCATGAGGGAGAAAATGGAAAATGGGTCGCACGACCATGCAGTACAAGGAAAACGGGGGGTCAGTACAACGTAGAATTTTTCATAAGACCAACCTCACATGACCCGACACAACCCAACCGGACACTCCCGAATTCATTTCCCTAGGTGCTTTCACACGACCAGACCCAACCTGACCCGCGAAAATGGGTATCCCTGGGTGCCCTGACATGACCCGATCAGACTTGACCTAACCCACAAGAATGTGTTTCCTTGGGTTCCCTGACATGACTCGACAGAACCCGACCCAACTAGACACATTCGTTAGGCACCCTCACATGACCCAGCCTGACCCTACCCACCTGCACATGTTTCCTTTGGTTCCCTCATAGTATGGCATGACCTGACCCGACCCGACCCAAACGCACTTCCTTGGGTGCCATAACATGACCGGACCCGCCCGAACGTCGAAGGCACGAGGGAGAAAATGGAAAATGGGTCGCACAAACGTGAAAAAGGCACATACACGGCCACAACTTAGCATTTTTTATATGACCTTTCTCACAGGATCCTACGCAAACGCATTTCTTGTGGCACCCTCACACGGCAGGACCTGACCCGCCTGAACGAAGGGATCGCGAGGGAGCAAATGGAAAATGGATCAGAAAAACATGCACAAGCAGCATAGGTGGTCAAAACGTAGCATGTTTTATACGAACACCCTCACACGACCCGACCCGACCCACCCAAACGAGTTTCCTTGGGCGATGTCACACGACACAACCTGATCGGACATGACCCAAGCTGACATACCCGGACGTGTTTCCTTTGGCGCCCTCATAATACGGCACGACTCAACCTAACCTGACTCGAACACGTTTCCTTGGGTGCCGTCACACGACTCGATCCAACCCATATGAACACATTTCCTTGGGTGGCCTCACATGGCACAACCCAACCAGACCCAACCTAAACCACTCGAACGCATTTCCTTGGGCGCCCTCACACAACCCAATCACATGACCCAACACATTGTTTCTAAACCCTAAAATTGATCGCACTTCTGACACATTTTTCCTAAAATTCACAATTCTGACACGTTGTCCTGAAATTTCGTAATTCCAACAATTTTCCTAAGCATTGCAATTATGATGCTTTGCTCCCAAACGTTGCATTTCCGACACTTTGTTCTAAAACGATGCAACCGACGATTTGTCCCAAAATGTCGTTATTTCGATGATACCACTATGTGCCAAAATTATGATGATTGGCTCCTAAATGTCGTACTTCTAACATGTTGTTCTGAAACATCGCAATTTCGACGCTTTGTCCCAAAAATTTGCCATTCTGACGATACCCTAAACATGGCTATTCTGACGATACTCCCTAAACATAGCTAGAGTGATGCTTGTTGGCAGGTGTGGTTGTGGTTTTGGTGCACATTTGTACCAATCCACAATTTCTTAAGAGGAGTGGTTGCTGCCTCTAAGCCTTGGTCACAAGCATAAAAAAAAAGAGTTAGCAAGTTAGTGAACATGCTATAAAACATTAAACACACTAAATCATGATATAGTATGCATGTATAGAGAGAAAAAAATACTAAACTAATCATAAACATGAAATCTCATAAAGATTCAAACACAATAATAATACTAACAGCAAAATCTAAGTCCCCTCTTATTTCTTTTTGTTAGGAAGAAAGATACTACATTTACACACTTTCCAAAGGGAGATGCAAGCCTCGTTCTTACCTTCTAGCTACTTGGTGCAAGGTCTCTCTCTCTAATCCAAATGATTGAATTTTTGGATGGCCAATAATCGAATCCCCTCTCTACCTCTGCTTTGGATTTCTCACTGCTGGATTGCCTCAAGGAAATTTTGGCCAGCATAATAATGTGATCTCCTATTCCTTATCTCTTGGTGGCCATTTATAGATGAATTCAAATTCTCCTTTTCTCCCTTGGTACATTGGTGGATGGTGACCCAAGGGAGAGGTTTGATTCCATTATGTGCCGCTTGATTCCTTTGTGTGCTACCTTGAGGTCCCAAGGTGGTGTAAGTAGTTGTCCTTGGGCGGCCTCAATTGTGGGATCATTTCCTAGAGTGTGCCAAGTGGTCCTAGAAAATGACTTTCACCACTCCCAGGACCGCATGGCTTATTAAGGGAAATCTGCGCAAAGGTGCACTTATCGAAGAAAAATGCATGCAAAGGTGCATTTTTCTTGGGTACTTGGTGCACAATTTGATTTTTCCTCCTGACCTTAGAGTTTTTTAAAAATTTTAAAATCCTCCAATATAGTCCTTTTTCCTAACATTTAATAATGTCATCCTTTCTTGTCTCATTTTCCAATGATAACTATTTCCTACTAATGTGTGAGCTCTAGGAAGAACTGTATAGCTGAAATACATTATAGTTTCTTTTTTGTGTACCATGTGGAGAGAGAGAGAGAAACCCGCGTGTAGCTAAAAGCTAGAAACGCCTTACAATGGGTCGAAGAGTGACCATGTTCTGTGGGAACCCAGTAAGAAATATTATGATACAATAAATATAATTTTTATATGAGGCAAGCATATCCCATGCTCGTGATGCTTTGGCTAGCTAAACAAATCTATATGACATAAAAAGGTTATGTCTATGTCACTAGTATGGTAGCGATCTGCTGATTTGGTTGATGACAATGATTGTTGATACCCTCAAGGAAGTTTTTTCTTTGACAATAGGTGGAATGTGGTGTCCGCATGCATAATCTTGGTATTGCATATAAATGCTCATTGTACATATGGGTGACTGATTGGGACCTTCCCATGTAAGCATTGCTGACATAGATGCTTAAAATGGCATAGGTATTCGACGAATTTATGCAAAGTGCAATGGTTGTAAAGTACAATACCATATTGACATGAAAGCTTGTGTCATATTCGAATGTCAGGAGGATCGATGATATCTACGGGCAATGATGATTCCCACAGTGCCACCCGAGAATGCCCCTATTGTGGTGAGGAGCCATCCAAGATACTGATTCCTTTTTTGATAATTTGAGTTAAAGTCGACAAAAAGGAAGCATGAACTAAATGAGAGAGTTTCTGATGCAAGGGACCAGGTTCTAAGATTTGCTAGGTTTAACATAGGCGTGATGGTGAGGGGTGACTGAAAACTAATGATTGGAATTCACTAGCCCAAGGTCGGAGTATAAAAAAGTAGCTTAGCAGAAGTCATAACTATTTCTGACGAGGAAATCCAGGGACTTGGTAGGACATCTAGGGTGGGTATATGTTGGTTATTTATGTCGTGGTGGCTATACGTGAAAGGTGTGATGCTCCGACCAAGGGTGACTAGGGAATACTACCATGGGAGAAAAATCGATGGATGAGTGGGGGACTTGTTATTTGTTTGTGGTCTTTGTACACTTACCAAAAGAATGAAACAATGGGATTGGATTGTACAAAACACAGAGATGGGTGCCCCAAAACATGAAAATTCTCACTCACTGATGATGTGAGGAGGGTGTTTTTCTGAGGGTGGGGGCCACATTGGTTTGTCTCTTGTGTGTGAGTGATGAAGCGGATGGAAAATATCGCAGATGTGCTATGATGATGGGGTGATGGTAGGCCAAATGCAAGACGCAGTGGTGCGCTTTCGATTTTCTTGAGAAAATGGTATTCCAAGAAAGGGGTTTTATTTTGACATGGTAAAACTTGACTTGATGCATGGTGGATGAATGGACATGAAGTGCTTCCCAAACTATAGTGGTATGGCCATGGCGTCATGATTTTTCTGATGTATGGTCTACTTTCAGTGACAAGTGCCATGGAGGGGAGGCTCTACCAACCAACAAGGATGTTTATCATGTGCAACGTGGGGAGATGATAAACATGGTAAGGTGTTTGGAACCTATGGTTAATTTCTTGTGGATGAATTATGTCAGGATATGTAGAGTTTTTGAGGGACTGTATCATGTTGAGGGTAGAATGATACCTGCTCTGGGACCTTCAGTTCATGGGAGGATGAATGGTTTGTACAATAACTGTAACAAAATACCCCAAGTGAAATCATGTGTTGATTCAAATAATATTGAAAACATGTGCTGGATGAATAGAAGATAGGAGAGGGCATACTTGTTGACACTGAAAATTTATTTTTTCGAAGGTGTGAATGTATGGAGCCTCCTTTGGGAGTTATGAGGTGTTTATAATTGTGTTGCTTTTGGTTTCGTGATCATATACTCTGAGCTCCAGTTTTCCCTTGGGATTTGTTACCTAGATTTTGGTTTTAATTTTGGTTGGGTTTTCCCCGAGACCGATATTGCAGTGGCTGTTGCTGGTTACTACCCTATGTCCAGGATATCCCTTCTGTTTGCTTCTTGGCTTCTTTTTGTAGCATTTGGAGGATTGTCATAATTCTCCTGGTTTTATTGGTGTTGATGAGCCTGGGAAGGTTTCACTAGAGTGACCGGTACATTATGTTGTGGCAGTGGTCCATTCTATGTGGGGAATGTGGGATATTGGTTCCCTTATCCCAGGTTGGTATATGAGTGTTGGGGTGATTTTTATGATAGCTAGGTTGTGATACCTTCTGAGTAGAATTGTATGAGTATCTAGGGTATTGATTACTGCTGCCTAGGATTCCTTGGGCCAAAAACCTCATCAAACTGTCTAGAGTATTGACATGCATGGTACTACTGCTGCATAGGCGATCTTGAGCCAAAGACCAGATCAAGTCGTCTGCAGTATCGATGCACATGGTACTACTGCTGCCTAGGTGATCTTGGGCCAAAGACCTGATCAAAACGTCTGTAGTATTGTGTGCACCTGGTAACTCCCTAAGTATCATGGGTACTACTTCTTCCTAGGTGATATTGGGAAAAATACCCAATCAAACCATCTGCAGTATTCAAGCTACCTGGTAACTCCCTGAGTATCAAGGGTGCTACTACTACCTAGGTGATCTTGGGCCAAATACACAATCAAACCATCTACAGTATTCGACCTACCTGGTAACTCCCTGAGTCTCTTCATTACTACTGGTACCTATGCGATCTTGAGCTAAAGACCCGATCCGACCGTCTTCAGTATTCGACGTACCAGGAAACTCCCTGAGTGGAAGGTTTGGACACTCAAGAGAGTAAGGTAACCAGGTTCCCCTATCCCTGGTCTATGAATGATTCCTGTTTGGAATCTCTTCCATTAGAATTTCTAGTTGTGTACTGGGTCCCCTGATCCGGATGGTATGGACCTCCTTATTGATGATGCTATGACTGCGCACTATTAGTCAGATTCTGCAAAGGTGCATGATAAATTTGGTAGCTGGGTTTTGGGATGTTCTGGTTAGATCATATGCATAACTGAGGTACTGACTACTATTGCCTAGGTGATTTTGGGTCAGTGACCCAATAAATCCATCTACAGAGTTTGATGCACCTAGAATTTTTTTATAAGTTTGCAGGCATGGGGTGTTAGGCAAGATATTTAAATGTATCCTAACTGCATGTAAATAAGCTCAAGCTATTGGCCTTTACTGATGGCATCCTTTTAGGATGTAGGTTTTTGGGTTGCTACATCTTTTGAAATCTTTGCAGTGAGAGTTTTTAGGAATAGGTCCAACAGAAATCGATCGTCGAGTTTGGCTTTGTACAAACGACAATGTCGCTACCATTCATGGAGATGGTCTGAGATATGGATGGCTAGTATATGTCTAAAGTGTGTCAATAATTTCATCCCAGAATCATGGTGGATGGGTAACTGAAAATACATGAGGAACGCGGTAGCGAGGGTGCTAAAGGTTCTATGTGTCACAAAAGGTTGCTCCACAAACCATTTCAAATTTGATCCAGTTAGGGTGTGATGAAATAGTCTGAGTCGAACAGTATCGTCAATGATGTTGTTTGACAAACACCACAAGTGGAATGTCGTTATGTGATTTCTTAGGTCTTCCGCTTTCTTCCCTTCAAACTTTGGAATGTTTGAAAGGAGCTTCATGGGCATGGGGGGGCATGTTGGGTTGTGTGAAATAGGGTCATTATTTAACTTGGTTAGATTAGGTAAGTTCAAAGATGCTAAGAATGGTGACTATGGGTTGAGTGCCATTGGGAACTAAGAATACATGGTGTTCTAGTAGGAAATGGAGTTTGTCTGTGACGTACTCGGCTGTGTGTTCACTTGGCTCCCCGAATGGGTAGTGCTCCTCTTCCCCCTAGGGTTTGTGGGAGGAGTGGTATGTGGTGACCTTGTGGGGGTTTCCACTGGCATGGCGTTGGGTGACCCTCAGGGGTTCCCATATAATGATGCCCCGATAAGGGATGAACCAATAATGGTGGCGGTGTTCGGTCTTTGACGCCTAAATGGTGAAATACTTGGAACTCCTCCTGGTAATGATGGGAGGTCCAAAATATTTCTAGATCAATGAGGTCCTGTTGTGTCTGTTATGTTGTTGAATAGGTATGGTTTTGAAAAAAATCTTCAGTTCTATGAGAGGTGAAGTATCAAATCAAAAATGGTGACCACATACATAAAACAAAGTGCAAACAAAATTTAATTTTCCTTGAAGCTATTTGTATGTGATCAAGCAATCAAAAAGTTGTTTTGGTTATTTTTGTGCATGATACTCCAAATCCTAGAGACCTAAACATCCTCACACTCTCAATTGTCACTAGGACTTTTGACGATATCTTCTAGTGGATATTGGGGCTAACATCCCGAAAAGAATAGTGACACTTTCCACCAACTGAAGAATCGACCAAGGTAATGGGTAGGGGATCTAGTGTTGCCTGCATCATCACCTATAGGGAAGGATGCCGTAGATTTTGCCACTAAGTATCGCCGCCCACGTGAGTGTTTGAGTCTTGAGATTCCTGGTAAATCAGCTATCAGTACCGAGTATTAGACGGTTCAGTTAGCCCCAAATAATATTGCACTCACTGGGTCTAAGCTTAACCCCCTCTGAATTGATTCTCTGTGGCACTCGGGTTTCCTTTTCTATGGGTAGATAGATAGATTTTAAAGCTCCCTATTCATCAAATTCTATGTCTCAATATGTAAACTGACCATGGTGGCTTATAATTTGTTTTGTGGCCCCTGTGGGGAAACTTAGTGAGTTCAATTAGGTTAGTTTAAAGGAGTCTTAACTTCACTTATGGTGTGGAAGTGTGTGAGAAAAAAGTGAAAAATCGCACAATTTTAAGATGTGGATATGCAGTGATCCTTTACACGTCCCCTATTAAGCTATGTTTTATTGTTCCTTGCTATAAGAAAATCATGTGCGGATGGTGGGTTGCTTACAACTTTTCCTGATTAATCTAAGTGATTAACTAAAGGGAGATGGTAAATTATCAGAAGAGATATTCGATATGCTTGCCTAGGGTCCCCACAAGGTGTAAAGGCAACCAATATTACTTGCTTCTTTTAAGATAATTAATTCCTAGTCCCAACCCCTAGTCCAAAAATTTAAACTAAAATTAATGATCTAACTAGGAAAAATGAAAACTAGCTAAACATATGTGGATTAGGGCCACTTACTCCAGCTAATTATCTATGTGTGTTTTGGTGTCTATTTTCACAAAAATAATTTATTTCATATTGTAAGTAAATTCCCCCCCTACTTAAACTATGTGATTTTTTGTGAATATAACTTTGAAATTTAAAACTAACAACTAGAAATAATCAAACGCAGCCAACAACAAGTTCTGAATAGTCTTGGGACACCTCACACAATGCTGTCAGTTTTTCTCTGGGTTTCCAGACACCTTACAAATGGGAAATTGAGGAAAATATCAGAGATTTTCTGTCTTTTATTTCCATGCGCAAATGTCTCCCACAGGTGTGAAATTTTGCGCGCAGGTCAAGGTTGCACGCGTGCAATAGGGTGCATCTATCTGAGTGAAATGCACACAAATTTCCTGCAAAAAAAAAAAAAAAAAATCTGGAGCTTATGAACTTCAGACTTTCATTGGGGGTGAATGAACAGAGAAGAAAATACGGGGAGATATCCAAGCAACACTCCAAAGCAGAGAAAAGGTCCCTGAAACAAGCACAACCATATTAACTAAAAAATTAAAGCTAGTGGAGTCACCAATCTTGTGGTTGTTGTTTTGGTGCACAAGTGTACCAATCCACAATTGCTTTTAAGAGGAGTGGTTGCTGCCTCTAAGCCTTGGTCACAGGAAGAAAAAAAAAAGAGTTAGTAGGTTAGTGAACATGTTATAAAACATTAAACACACTAAATCATGATATAGTATGCATGTATAGAGATAAAACAATTCTAAACTAAACATAAACATGAAATCTCATAAATATTCAAACACATCAATAATACTAACGATGGAACCAAAGTCACCTTTTACTGCTTGATGTTAGGAAGAAAGATGCTACATTTACACACTTGACAAAGGGCCCTTAGAATTATGGAGTTCTAAGGCCCGATGCAAGAACATTTTTACCTTCTAGCTACTTGGTGCAAGGTATCTCTCTCTACTCCAAAGGATTGAATTTTTTGGATGGCCAACAACCGAATCCCCTCTCTACTTTTTCTCTGGATTGTACACTTTTAGATTGCCTCAAAGTAATTTTGGCCAGCATAATAATGCGCTCTCCTATTGCTTATCTCTTGGTGGTCATTTATGTATGAATTCAAACTCTCCTTCCCACCCTTGGTACATTGGTGGATGGTGACCCAAGGGAGAGGGTTGATTCCATTATGTGCCACTTGATTCCTCTGTGTGATCCCCTGAGTTCCCAAGGTCTCTTAGGCAGATTTCCTTGGGTGGCCTAAAGTGTGGGATAATTTCCTGGAGTGTGCCAAGTGGTCCTGGAAAATGACTTCCACCACTCCCATGACAGCGTGACTTTTTAAGGGAAAGTCGTGCTTATCAAATAAATATTCACACAAAGGCACATTTTTCCTGAGTACTTGGTGTGAAATTTAATTTTTCCTCCTGACCTTAGAGATTTTTAAAAATTTTCACATCCTCTAATGTGCTTAAGCCCTATAAATCCTTCTGCTTGACATTTAATAATGTCGTCTTTGCTTGTCTAATTTTCCAGTGATAACAGCAGGATTAAAAAAAATGAGAAAAATTGGGGAACTTTTCAACAATACGTCAAAAGTATCAGAAATAAAGTGTTGAAAATTTGACCATATGTACAAGTGGCATCATCTTGCAAGCTAAGATGAGCGTGCCAAAATGGAAAATGAGGTCGTTAATCTCCTCCATAACGAACCTCTGATATTTGCGAGTGGCATCATCTTTTTTCTTTATTTGATCTACCAGCACTTTCTCCTGCACTTTGCCTCTAAATTCCTCCATAGGGTCAGCCCCCTTATTTGGAAGACATGTGATTCGGTGAATTAACTATGCATCAATCGGGATGTGCTCTCCCAAATAGAGTGCATCATCATGAAAGAACAACAACAATTGCCTGGCGTAGATATCATTAATGGGACTGCGTCCAAAATGAGGGATCTACAATAGATTGATCAGGCCTACATTGTGAAAACATAGCATCCCCCTCTCTGACTCGAGGTGCAGCATGCCTCCATAAGTAATTTGATCTAAATAGAGCTCGAGTGGAAGCTATGGAAAATTTTTGACATCTACAATGTCCTAGTCATCATATCATAGCCATGGGATTTTTGCAAGCATATCCCCCTCCATTGGAACATTTTCCATGATCAAAGGTACTTGGATACTTACGAGCACTTTATCCAAGACCTTCATTTCTTTGAAAGTAGGTTTGCGCAATGCGATATAACTTGGTAGCTACGAGAATGGGGCTACTTCTACCACTCCATCGTCCCCTTCGTCAATTGTCTCCAGAATTTTTGCCATAGACTTCTTCATTTTCTCTCCCACTGAATGGCATGGTTTTGGGGTCTTTTCTCTCAAATATATGTTCGTTCCAGATGCTTGGCCCTTCTTCTTCTGGTGCAATAGTGTAATTTCATGGTCTTATGTTTTTCATCTTGTTTTGAATTACGTACCCTAGACCAACTCAGCGAAATTCTTCCTCAAACATCAGGTCCAAACCAGACATAGACGCAACAAATGCAATGGAAAACACAAAACTTAGAGCATAAAAATCACTTGGAACACAAAGGGAACTAATGCAACCCCATAGGTCATGTTTATACTTGTGGTACATCTGTAATAGCTCCTTGTGCATTAATGAGTTTCCATTACTGACAAAATGGTCCCAAATCTGGAAAAATCCCTTCATTAAATGCATCTTGGACTCTCCTAAAAATGGTAATAATTCTGTTTTATCTAGTTTTACTATTCCAACAGCTTGTTTTTGACACCTCTATGCACCAATCAATCTCCTGGCTCAGATACCACATGCGTGTCACACCTTACTGCATATAATTCAAAACTAAGGATAACCATATATAGACCGTCCCCCCCAACATAGGCTTGTTGACCAGTTAATTCAAAGCATATCGAGTAGTGTCCGTGATGTCCCTTAATAAATATAAACTTCTCTGACATTCAGAATCCCAATGGAATATCGCACCTCTTCTGAGTAATATGGTCATGGGCGCAGTTATAAATTCATATTGTGTAATGCACTTTCTATAATATCCCACAAGGCTCAACATGGAGTGCATTTGTCTAATATTTGAGGGGATAGAGGGTCCTGTGAATGCGTGTAGTTCCTTAACTTTGAATAGTGTCAATTTTATGCAATAGTCTCTCTTATTGGCACATTAATAATTTTTGGGATCAAAGCTTCACCAATTGTTTCAAACCCACTTTAGCTAAAGGTAAGAAGAAAACTATCTACCGACGCAGATCACTCACTAGTGCTTTTGTGCAGTTTTGTTTTAAAGTACCATTAATTTAGCACCTTTCCCAGCATGTGAATGAACATATGAACCCATTCAGGTCTTGGTTCTACTCCCCATACCTAGTTCCACTTGGACAAATGGCTACGCAGATATTCCTTGCCATAATATAAATCCTCCATTTTAATTACTAGACATTCAAACTATAGCCTCATCATATGCGCATATTGCTCCCATTATCCCATATTCTCCTTGTTTTTCCCACCTTCGTGTTGGAGTAGCATGCAAGCCAAGGTCTAAGCATGGAATCTTTGTTCTACAGATACATACCTTCCCAACTATCCTAGGAACATGTTTGCATCAGTTGAGGCATTATAATGTGGGAAATCACATACCTCAGATGTTATACAATGCATAGCACGGGTCGCACGATTACAACACAGCACAGACACCTCATGCAGTCGATTCTACTAATTCTCTATTTTTTCATTAGAGTTTGAAAATAAATAACTATCCTTCTCCCATTTAAGGTTCCCATCTGCTGTAGGATTAATCCAGTGTTCCTCATGAAAATTTATCTTATATATTTGATCAATCTCATCCTCAGTGTGCACTGGTTCAGTATAACTTTGGCCTTCTATAGGATGTAGAGGAATGATTACCCTAACTCCATTGCTCTAAAATTACATTCTCTTTCTCTTCAGATTTATAACACCATCCATGTAAATGGCCTAATCTGATCCTAGTAGCAGAGGACAGGGATCAATATCATCTACACTATGTATGACTTCAAAATCTTCCAACACATTTACACCTTGTATATTGAACACAAATTTTGATAACCTTTCCAAAGGAATGATCTTCTGCGGACTAGCCATGCCAAGTTGGATGGTAGACCATTCCAGCTTTGGCTCTCCCATGAACTCCCATGTTTGTTTAGGTAGAACATTAGCATCTGATCCTAAATCTAGAATGACTTGGTCCATTTCACATGCACCAATATCCGCAGTCATATGCATCTCTCTACCTGTTCTCTTCCTGTTCTTATAGATTTTATTGGCTGCTCATTTTTCTATGATGGGTTGTTCTTTCTCCGCGTAATTATCTATCAATTCCTTCTAATTTTCAACAGCCTTGTTGTTGTGCACCAAATCTATGCATTCTTTTAAAAATGGCTTAATCTCTTCTTTTCCTCCCGCTTCCTTCAGTGTTCTACCACTGGTTGAAGTATCTCCTTCTACAAATTCTTTCCTTGCTTCCATAAAGGTTTGTTTTGTGCATTGAAGATTAAATCCTTCTTTGTTTTTAGGTGCTTTTTGGAGCCATACATCAGTGGAAAGTTGATTTCCCTTATATTCATTAGTAGCTACACAACCCCTAGTAACTATATTCACATAAGGATCTTCTTCACGATTTTTTGTGCGAACCATTGGAATATTTTGCATTGGGGTCTTCTTTTCATGCATTTTAGCAATCAACGTAGGAAAACATTCTATAACGTGATAAAATTTTCTACATTACCTATAATATTGTTGGACTAGGTTTAGACGGTCATGCACATAATTACCAACATCACCACATTTATAGAAAATCACTTTTCCTCTTCCTCGACCAGCTGATCCACCCCCTCAACCTCTTCCTCTGCCTTGGAATCCTCTGTGCCTAGAATGGGATGCTGGTGATGTAGGCTCAACCTACATTCTATATATCTCTTCGTTATCTAACATCATATCATAGGTCCAGAAATTCTGCTCCTCATGCCCTAATGATGAACAAAACTTGAAAAATAATTTCTTGAAGTCAAGCTGATATTTTCCAATCCTTGGGCAAGAATCTGTGTCATGTAGTCCAGCAATTTGACATATAATGCACCATACAGGGTTCTTTAATGGAATAGGACCTCCAGCATTCAGATAGTTGTTTAAAATAGGACACTCGTCTTTATGATGCCCAGAAGCTTTACATTTGGTACACCACACCTATGTGCAAACCTCCTTGCCTTTTTCCTTACACGAACTTTGAATCTCTAAATGCATTTCTTCCAGCTAACTCTCAATCTGTTGAGTTCCTAGTGCAATCGGTGTTGGGGTAGCCTCTAGTTTCATTGCAAATTTTACAACCTCAGCTTGTGTGGCAATATTTTTCTGACCTACTGGTTGGCACAGATGTGGGAGCAACATAATAATGAATCATTCCCTACGTTGAGTATCATAAATCACAAATCCACCATCTCTGATGGTGCACTTCAATATTTGATCAACCTCTCATACAGACTCATTAGGTTCTTGACAAATATCCTTCATTTCTGTCACCAGCTTCGAGTATGTATTAGGTTTATTAAACTTCTCTTTTAGGGTTGCTTTAATTTCTTCTAGGGTAGCATTAGGGTTTGCTTGCACATACCTAATGTACCAGTCTAGTGCGCGATATTAAAATTTGATAGACAGTTGTGCATTTCTGATATCAATATTTCTTACTTGCTAGCCCTTCCATACAGCCTCATTTATGAACTATGAGTGGTTGGTTTCCTCATTTATAATTCCTATGAAATTAGGTAACTTCATGGATGCAACCATATCTACTTTAGGGGGAGGTGGAGGTGGAGATGGAGATGGACTGCATGGTGGGGTAGGTGATCTGTGATGTGAGCTCATAAGTGGAGTGGATTGAGTGGGAAACAGATTCAAGGGTTTCTGATATGACGATATTTCTTCCTCAGAGTCACTCGAGCTAGCATTTTGAGGTTCACTATTGGATCTATGCTTTAAAGGGCTACAAAGGACTTTTTTAGATTATTCATGGTAAGTTATTCCACTACACGTAACTCAACCTCTTTGATGCATTCAAGCAGTATGTTCACACATACAACCCCGTTCACACAATATCATTTTCAACAATAATTTCAATAAGTGCGGGAAGTCACCTCTAGGGCCTTTGAAAAACCTTATTTCTACTTCAAAATATGACACAAATTGGTCAACAAGAAATTCAGTCACAAATTCACCCAGAAGGTGATCGATCTAATGATCTACCATGTGAGTGATCTTCAATTATCAAACTTCTCTAATTGCTGAATAAATTCAGGAGCCCATTAAGTGACTACGTCATCTTTTATGAAGTGATGGAATTAATCTAAGCATGACAACCAATCTTGTAGTTCGTGTGCATAGGAAAAAATGAATGTTTCATGCACTTCAATATAAATATACTTATGTACCCACTTTTCATCAGACAATTTAGTGCTTCTATTCTCCTGGAGTGAAAATTCAAGGATATTTCTATCCAACCAGTCTTGTAATTTGTTGCACGACAGATGCCACAACATCAAATATCCTTCAAAATGATGATCCCGGTCCTGGGAATAGAACCATTTGTTGGCTTGAGAGGTCTTGACCCAGGTCTGGATTTTATGGATAAACTAACAAACCCTCAAAATACTGGCCCTTTCGGCAATGATTTGCTTGCGCAGAAAAAAGTCCCACTTGAAGCAGTATGGGGGGGTTGTTGGAACCAGGTTTCTACACCCTGAGAGAGAATTTAATGAAGTGACCCTGAGCAAAACCCTAAGTGAACTTATACAAACGCGCAGACCAGTTTATAACATAAAAACAAAAAATGCACAATTACCAATAGAATAACATAGAAATAGCATTTGCTTTAGCGCAAACAACAGATCAAAACCAAATCTAGATTTTAATCAAGAGAAACACTTAACAGATCTCTTAATCATCAATAATCATGCATAATCATATCAGACAGCTTCGTGCATTCATTAATAAGTAAACAGACAATGTGATCTCATCAGAGCATAAATAGTAAATATAAACGCATAACACAACGAGATTTACCAAAACTATTCTTCTATTATCTTTCATATCTATCAATACATCAACAGTATTTCAAAACCCTTACAAACCCTTCCGCGCACATAACTAGTGGATTCTATACATAGCTAGGACTAGGTCTTCGCGGACACAACCAACAGGAGCATTTCACCCAACCCAAAAACCCCTATAGACGCAATTACTATCAGAACATAAATATTGCATATCACATGTATCACTTCTTATCTTAGACATACTCTATCTATTTATAATATGCCTAGTGTGAAAATACTATGGTCTCCAACCATGGTCTGAGGCCCATAGTTTACATTTAAGCTTAATTACATCAAAAAATGGGGAAAAAATCCCATTTACTTCATTTGTGCAGTGCGCAGATACAAATATACAAAAAAGTGTCTTTTGAACTTGTGCCTTAGGGGACCCCACTCCAACAACCGGTAAAGGTGGGATATGTAGTAAAGCCTGAGGGTGGAAAAGAAAATTCCCCTCAATTTAGGTGGAGATATTCGGAGGCATCCATTCTTATATAGGCCTAGTGATCCATGGACCGGTATATGGTGGGGTTGTGGTAAAACCTAGTAGTGTATGTTTCTTGTTTGGGCCTAGGAATCCTTGGGCAGTAATGGTAGGATTTCGGTAAAGCACGGTTGTATATATGAGGGTTTCGGGCCTAGGAATCCTTGACCAGTAATGGTGGTATATACAATAAAGTTTGAGGAAGCCCTGGTTGGTTTTGTTGTGAGTCCCACATCTATGCTTGGACTATGGCATGGGGATGATTGGCTAAAAGAAATATTTGGTTCATCATAATTCATTATTGGATGGTACGTAGAAGTCCTTGACTTGGTTGGATTTTGCATATGTTAATAAGATCTCTTTTCCATTTGTATTTCATGAGTATTTATATTTTTGATTATGTGGCTTTAGTGGTTGTTCTATCATTGATATTTCACTGGTTATACGATTATAAGCATGGTTTTATAACGGAATTTAGTTATGGCTCTCATCATGTTGGATTAGTAAATGAATGGTTAATGAATGAGTGACTTAATAGATGATAATGAAACTATTATGAGAGGGCGTATATCCTTCTTGAAGATTCTTAGATAAGTATGAAACCCTTATGTTCAAATGTTATGTCCCTATATTACAAGTGTAGTCCCTTATTGTTGTTAGTTTAGTCCCCTTACTATTATTGTTGTACACCTGTAGTCCCTATATTGTTATTATTATGCCCCATAAAATCCCACTATTGTTGTTGTTGTGACCTTACATTATTATTGTTAGGTCGGCTAGGATTATATTGTGACCCCATGGACTCCTATATATAGAAAGGAGGTTTTTTCATTTGTATCATCCAATAATTGTTCATTTATGTAATATAAAGGAGGTTTCCCCCTCTAAGAGCTTGATTTCTGAGTCC
This sequence comes from Pinus albicaulis, assembly GCA_034641835.2. NCBI lineage: Eukaryota > Viridiplantae > Streptophyta > Pinopsida > Pinales > Pinaceae > Pinus > Pinus albicaulis. Next base: position 421,429,594 of record CM076583.1, on the reverse strand, counting down.
TTGATCTATATTTTCTTCTATTTTGTTAGTTGGTTTCATAACATCAAATGTGTATTTAAGACCTGTACATTACATTTTCACGATGTGTTTGATGGAATGTATGTCACGGCTAGGAATTTTTAGGTTTGTTTCTTTTCTAGGTTTTGTATGGAAGGCATTCTCCCTGTGTCATTTATCATTTCTGAGAGTTTCATCAAGTTCAGCATAGAGGTCTGGATCCTAGCCCTCAGAAACTAGCTTAGATCTCTATGTCACTGGCACAGATGTAACAACCCTGGTTGAAAATTCATGTAAAAAAAAATATAAGACCAAGGTCATGGGACACATATTCCAAGTTGAATGGTGGGTAAAACATCCTATTGGGTGTCACTTTCGGTTTATTATGTCTAAGGAAATTGGAAAAGGAATTGAAAAGGAAAAAATACATTAATTAGCATTTAATTATGAAAATAATGTTAAAATTGGAGAAAAGGAGAGTGAAAGGTCACAGGTTGCACGTGAGGAGGAAATTGAAGGAAAAATAATGGAAATTGAATAAATAGAGAAATCAATGATAAAAAAATCTTCTCAGGATTATTTGGTATATTTTGCTAGATATTTTTTTCAGTTTTAGCTTGGATCTATGACTTTCGACTCTCTCTCTCTCTCTCTCTCTCCCTCTCTCTCTCTCTCTCTCTCTCTCTCTCTCTCTCTCTCTCATACTCTTGGATAGTCATAATTTATAATATTCCCAAATGGGAAAAGTAGGAATATAGTGCATAAACATGGAACTAAAAGTGAATATAAATGCATAAATGTGAGATACCAATATGGAGCTTCTTTATTCATAATAACAACAACCTTCATGTAAAAAATAATGGGCACATCATTCAACATGAATCAACAAGCCTCCAATGAGTAAATCCCCTCACAATCAGGTGTTGCTACTATATCAAAATGCCAGAAGACTACTACAGCACAGTCATAGGAGCACTGATACAACATATAAATACACAAAAGATAAAATGGCTGATATATGCCTCAAAATATAATGTACATGAAGATCAAGGCTCTATACAACCTCCAACAAGAAACCCAAGAGGGTTTTCATAAATACACCAATATACAAGAAATGAATCAAAGCCCTAGGGCTGAAGATTCACTGCAAAAATACAACTAGAAATATGTGGCTGATCTGATATGGAAAATAATATAGCCTCCTCCAATACACTCTCTACATGAAAGGTTGATCCCTTCTTTAGAAAACCTCCTCCCCAAATGGTGTACTGAAACCACCCATACAACTCCTCCCTAAAATAACACAGTCCATGACAGAAACTGCATTGTAGGGGTAAATGATAGTGTGTCTTGATGCCAAATGTTGCAATAAGGATCAAGAACCATCGTCACTAGCCTCCCAATGGAAAGAAACCTTCCTCCACTGAAATCTAGCTCAGAAATCACCCAAATGTATTCTCCACTACTGCAACCTGTAACACAACACAACCCTTTGCAGAAGCTGTGTTGTAGATGAAATATGGAGCTTAGCCTATTGTCATATTTTTGAAATTTAGTGTAATCACTTCTCCTGAGTAGGCACTCTAAGTCCCCCGAGGATGAAGGTGGGATTCCTACTTGGGAACACCTTGTGGTAAACAGCACTGCAGTCTTAGCTAAACAACTGAAGAGAGCAATAAAGTCTTAACAGACCATATCAAAATAATAATCCAAAAATATATCCTCTATGGTTTCCATTCCCTTCCTTATATAAGTGGTGAGATTCCTCACCCTTTTCCCCACTCATTAAAGCCACTACTTCCATGCATGGAGTCTCCCTCCAAAACTGCGTCGTCCCACAATGAATACCACTCCTCCATGAGAGTGTTGTTGATTTGGTCAAAGTTGACCCAGTACACATGCTCCAACCCCTTTTCCCACATAAGGGTGCTTTATCAAGCCAATAAAGTGATCTCCTTTCACATTTTCAGTGATTTTATTCCTACTAAGTAGATTTATGGGTCTCCATACCCTCTTATTCAGCAAATTAAGAAGAAAAATAAAAAATTAATATTCCAACTAGCTCACGGCTAATTCAGAATATTACAGTCCTCCCCTCCCAAATGTTGCTTGTCCTCAAGCAAATATAAAGGTGAGTGTTGAAAGCCTTCTCCTCCTTCCTAGGTGACACCTCCATGTGATAATATCTCCTCATATACCAAGTGTCTCCCAATCAATCTCTCCATGAAATGCTCCTCCCAATTTCTCATGAGATGCAAATGACTCATCCCACAAGGAAGCAAAAAACCCAATGAAGCAATCATGGTTTTCCCAATTTTTTAAACATGAAGCATAAGAAACATAGAGAGTCTCTCTCCCAGAGGGCATGCTCAATCCTTTCATCCTTCCTCCAATCATTCCCATAAAAATAATAAGGACGTCATCAATGTATGGGATGAAAACCAAGGATGCAAAAGTTGTTATATGCAATAACGGAGGTGGATCATAGTCCCACATGTCGAACCAAAACATTTTATCTCCTTACTGCCTCAAATAATGATATGCTAAGTGGTTTCCCTACCACTTACTTGCTTCCATAGTCTCCTCAAAATTTTTGAGAATGTGAGTAATGTTTGGTGCCTCTGAGTGCACCCTCAAAGATATATCATCTCCCTATATCCTCCTAGGGAGTGGCCATGCTCAAAATTGTTGATGGCCAAAAGTTTCCCATGAATTTTATAAGGAATAACGCTCCCACTTGGAGCAATGGCCTTGCACATGTATGGTTAATTAATGCATATATTCATTATGTAAATCATTATGCATAAAAACATGATCCTTACCATATGCTTTGTTCACACAAATGGAGTGGTCCATAGATAGATCCCCTCTGATTCCCATAGAGGTGAGAGGTGGATGTGATAACCCCATCAAAGATTTATGTATCTCTTCCATCTACACATAATCCATGCATCTCCTCAAATGTTGATATATCTCCACTTCAAAGCCTTCCCAAGTATATCCCTCCATGATAGTACGGTATGATCTCATGGAATAAGTGTGGTTGAAGAGAAAATCCACATGTGCTTCTTATAGTAACTTCTCCTTGAGCTTGGATGCTCTAGATAAGAATATCCTACCATGATAGTAGATGACCTCATCTCTGAATGAATACCCCTCCTCTTTTAGTTGGTCATCAAGTGTCATACAAGTAAAAATATTCTTGGAATAATCCACCAAAAACTAGGATTTCCAATATGAATCTATCCTCCAAAGTGATAACGTTGATGATATATCATATAAAGCATCTGTGATTTGGTTGCTCCCTTCTTTGAAATCTCCTATGCCAAAGTCACATACTGGGAGACTGCTATCCTCCCTCTGCTGCTCCTTTCTCAGCACGAGATCTAAGGTGACAGTGGGTAATGATTACGTTGGGAGAATGTCTCCCTCCTCCTTGAGCCTACCCAAGACTCTCAACGATGTACCATGACCTTACAATGCTCCCACTCCTCTTGGATCTATGAGTGGTGCAACATTTTGTGAGACATTTCTCACCAACTCCTGATCCGGTGGCCTCCCAGGTAGTTTTCCACAAAACAATAATGTCTCATGGGCCAAAGTCATGTGCATAATAGATGGGACTGTTAGGTCCTTGCTTCCACTATGAAAATCCATCTTTGTTTTCTGTGTGGAATTTTTTTGTGAGGGATATGTGTGCATGCCCCTAATCATTTGATTTTTTCCACTTTTTCTATCCACCCATTCCATCTGCAAAGTATCCCAATCCGTTTTGATCTTCCCTAAATTAATCAACCACTGCACACCCAATATCACATTGGTGTCAGGTATGTCAACCACAAACAAGTGATAAATCAATGTATATGTCCCCATGGTGATAGGTAAAGATGGGACATAATTCATGCACCTCATAGTTCTAGCTCCTGGGACCAAAACAAAAAATCCCTCAAACTCATTATTGGGTATTTCCCTCCTCTACACTATTTGGGCATAAAAAAGTTTTGGATAGCCCCACTGTCAATCAAAACTAAAACCCTCTGATCCAAAATGGAACCTCAAACCCTCAAGGTCAAGTACTTCGGTACTCCTCTCAATGATTCAAGGGCCCCTACAATTAGAGTGTTAGCCATCAGTATTTTTTTTTACATGTTAGTGATGACTATATCTTCAGCTGAGTTTTCTAGAAACTGATTTCCTTATGTCAATATGTCATCCAGAAAACCCTCCCAAAACTTTTTTCGCCTTTCTACCTATTCAGTCCACCCCTGGCAACATCAAAAAACTCATATCACAATCCTATCTAGCTTCAGCTTTATTGACCTGCCCAGCAGCTTTAAAAAGCAAATCCACATCTGTTTCAATAGTCTCCCCTATGTTAGGAAGTGGCGTTTTAGGACATTTCACCTTTGGCAATCATCAAAAGGCCAAAAAGCCCCCATCTGCAGCACACCTACCATGACTGAAAAACCTCCTTGTCACAATCCTATCTAACCTCAGCCTTATTGGTCTGCCCATCAGCTTTAAAAAGCAAATCCACATCTGTTTCAATAGTCTCCCCTATGTTAGGAAGTGGCGTTTTAGGACATTTCACCTTTGGCAATCATCAAAAGGCCAAAAAGCCTCCATCTGCTACAGTTCTACCATGACTGATATCCTAGTTTGCAAATGAAATTGACAAACAGCCTTAAGTCGCGCCACTCATATTCCCTAGGTCTCAGCACTGCATGAAGCCCATTCTCAAGCTGACTAGTAGGTTTTCACTGTGTTCTATGGTTCTACAAAGACAGGAAATATATTTTATCTCATGGAGTAAATGTTTGAGTTTACAGTTAGAGGAACAGCTGCTTCTAAGTATACTATGAGCCTGAGATGAAGCTGCAAAACAAAAGTCACTCATCAGGACTTTACAGCTCTTTCCAGCATAAAAATCACAGTAAGAAAGGGTCGCCACTGTCTCAGCAAAATGGTAAATTGTCAAGGCCCAGAACCTCCTTCATTTACAAGCAGAGGGTTAGGGCGCCTCCGTCATCCATAAGCAGAGGGCGCAGGCCAGTGTTGATTCAGAAGGTTGCAAAGGTCCAGGTTTGCCTTTACTAAAACAATGAAACAATATCTTCAGGTTTCATGAAGGTAATTGATGATCATAACAGGAATGGAGCTTGAAATATGCTGGCTCAAAAGAAAGAAGAGTTTAGTCTGATAAAGGATCTAATCTCAAATTTTCAAAATCATGTGAATTGATGAAATGAAGAAAGGCATGTCATTGGTGAAAATTCCAAAGCATAAGTACCCTGTCTATTCCACAAGATCAAATAGAACAGCTGATAACCAATGCCATTACACAGGCAAGAGAAAGTTCTTGGCTTTTCCAGAAAGCACTGACCTTCATAGTCACAAAGGCTATTTATCAAGAAAATCAATCATAAGATGAACAAGCCCCATATCTAAATCACCCTTAGGACAGTGTAGGGAGACAGTATTACTCTGGCTAGAGTTCCTGCTAACACACAATGATGCTTGCAAGAGAAGGTGCTAAGACTGATGTTTTCCAAGTAGTTTATTTACCATCACCTTCAGAAAAAGGCCGTCTCAAAAAGAATTGTTTTAAAACCTCCGGACACCTTATCTGATGAAGAGCCTCCTCCAGGCATGAGTAGAGGGCCAAAGCTACTACAGGTGCTGAAACTGATTGATACAAGAAAGCAGTGGAAGGTTACCAAAAAGGAATAAAGGTCATTTCACAGATGAATGCTAGTGTTGGTGATGCAAAGATTTTGGTATTCCTGTTTCAAAGAGCTATCTGTCTGACTATACCTACAGTAGGAAAGAGACAATATTGAACATATGTGTGCCACTGATATCAAAAAGAAGACTTTCTCCTTGAGGAAAGGGTCAAGCAGCAAAACAATATCATATATCAAAAGTCCAAAGAGGAGCCTTTCAAGAAAGGGTGTTTACAGTTTTTCAAATATTTTTGGTGCATTATGAAATAGCCCTTCTTTGCTAAACAATCACCAAGAGAGGGAAGCAGTGAACATAGTTCAGTCATGAAATGGTGCTATTGACAAAAAAGGATTTAATACACTGATCAGAACAAAATAAAGACTGTGTGCTAAAAAGCCCTGTTTTCATATTTTGCAAGCTTGTCTTTTCAAATGAGGAGGCAAATGGGTATATGATCTTATGATTAGGCAGAAGGAAGTTGGTTGTGATGAATCACCACTGTTTATATGTTTTAAAAACAAACACAATGGTCATCATTCCAAAGGACAGACTTAGCACAAGGATACAGTATTTAATAAACAGTGGCAGGGATGTGACACAGTGAGCTGTAAAGCAGAGAATTATGTTATAAAAAGAAACAGCTAGTAGAAGACACTTACAGTCCAGAAGGAAACCTGTAAATCACCTAAGGACCGAGATTGTTAAACTAATTGCAAGGGCACCGGTGGTCTCCTGTAAGTGATAAAGCAACTTTCAAATGCCTTTGACAGTTTTTTTTGAATGACCTTGTCTTTTGTTAACATTGTCACCTAAAGTGCCAAAAAGAGGGACAAAGTCGAGGTTTTGAAATGTCTCTCTTATGAGAACAGCCGTTGAAGGAGTGTCAAAGGAATGAAATAGAGGAGTAGTAAGTCACTTTCGAAATTAAAAAAACCAATTTCCGCAGCTCCCAAGCATCACAACGTGTTTTCAAGCGAATTGAAGTTTTATGCACTGGTTTAAGGCCGCGCGACGTGCCTGGAGTTAGGCGCGACGTGCCTGGGCGTCATTTTACAAAGGCTTTCAACGCCGGCGCGACGTGCCTGTAGGTGGGCGCGACGTGCCTGTAGGTGGCCGCCCGACCGCACGACAAGTCGACCCGACAGGCTTTCTCCTGCGCGACGGGTTTGCTCCGAAGGTTGCCGCGCCAGTATTGAAGTTTTCCGTTGCATTTCAAGCTCCCTCCAAGGGATTTCTTCTCAAAAACTCACAAGGTACTTCATCTCCTACCTTGAAAAACTCGAAAAATCAAGTTTAAAACCTGTAGACCGTGGTTTGAAACTGTGCATAGTTAAAAGGGCTTTGACCGATTTTTTTGAAAAGGAGAAACTGTCCTCACAGTCCCCCACAACAGCACAGGTTGCCTTTTATTCATCATTTTCTCCCACTGTGAATTTTTTAACAAAGATTTTACCAAGGTGACAGCACATTAAAAGGGCAAAATTTGTTGATGATAAGTTGGAAGCAGGGGTATAAAGGTGTTAGTTGATGTCAAAGTTGCCAAAAACAGAGGTGCAGATATTTTGTTGGTGTATCTCTCAAACTCACACGCAAATGGTGTATTGTCTAAACCACTGTCTGCATTGATTTCCACCTAAACTAGGTCTGTTTTCTCTTTGCACTATATTACATCATTCCGAAGATTTGTTGACAAAGAAATTCTGAGAGTAAAGGGACCATTTTTCTGAGGGCAGAGGCTTTTGGTGGTTGATTTCTAACATCAGAGACAGGAGCATAGATGAATTGATAGATCGTTGAACCCACAGGCAAGGGTGTGTTTCCTAAAAAGCATAGTGCACTGATATATCACCTAGCCTAGTTCTGTTTTCCTTTCACTGAATGATGTCACTTTGAAGAACTGTTGTTGTGATATGTTTCGAAGGAAGGTCATTTCCGAAGAACAGGGTATCAAAACACTTATCACAGCAAGCCTTTCTAGAGATCTGCCCCTATTTCACTATATTTCACTACTGGAGGTTTGTTGACAGAGAACTTCCAAAGGTAACAGCACATTAAAAGGCAGAGTTATTGGTGTTTAAAGTTAAGATTAAGACAGAGGTACAGGTTGAAGACTTATTGACAGAGAGCTTCCAAAGATGACAGCATAGTAAAGGACAAAGGTGGTTGATGGTGGATTTTGACATCAAAGGCAGGGGTATAGATGTGTTGGTGGACTTTTTAAACTCACAAAGCAGAGAGTTTGTTTCCTAAAACCACTGTTGCACTGATTTCACACCTAAACTAAGTCTGCCTTTTTTCATTGCACTACATTGTATCATTCTGAAGATTGTTGAACAGAGTTTTCTGAAGGTGAAACAAGGCCATCTTCTAGAAGGTAGGGTGGTTAGTGATTGGGCATTTGTTGATGATCAAGTGTACATTGAAGCTAGATGTGTAAAGGTGGTGATTGACTTCTCAAAAGTCACAAGTGAAAGGTGTTTTCCTTAAACACTTCACCTAACCAAAAGGTCTCCTTCTTTCCACTGTGTGGTCTTCACAGAAATCTGCTAACAGAGTTATTTTTCAAGGTGAATGACATGAAGAGAAAGGTTTTTTGGATTGAAGTTTTGTTTTGAAAACACAAATACCAGTGTTGGTTGATCCCTTGCAGATTCACCAAGAAAAATGATTGCTTAATACTACATACAGGAAATTCATACAACATATTGTCTCATTATTATTGATGGTTTTTTATTGAGAAGTTTGCATAGCTGAAGTGTATCCAGATTTGAAGGACTGTTGTTAATAAGTGCAGAGGTAGCTTATTCCAAGAAACATTGTTGAATTTTATTCAAAATCACAGGGTCCATAACTTTCCAAGCAGTGAAGTGGCCAGTTTCAATCCAGCAGAGCATTTTTCATACATTGAAGGCAGTGTGCCTCTTCTAAAGCCTGTTTCAAGTCAGAATGCCTCCAAAACGAGATCACAAAGGCGGGCAACATAAGAGATATGAGCCTATTTCCATAGAAGAAATCAATGCTCACCCATCAGTACTTTTCAATTTCCATGAAGTAGGCTGTCTTGAACTCTGTCAGAGGATAGAGGAAGTCAAGAGTTTCTCGCCACTTACACATTTGTGCGCTTTGAGATTCAAGGAAAAACACTTCCAGCTAGCAGGTCTTGACTTCAAAATATCTCCAAGGTATGTATCCAAAGCTACCAAGATCCCGTATCATGGTGAAAGGTGGTTTAAGCAAGCGCATCTTGATCTGGAGAATTATAAACCTTTCATCAAACCTGAACATAGGGAAACCATCACTGCTATTTTCCCTGTCTCCTATCTTCTTGACAGTTATGCTCCATTGATGAAGGCCATAATGAGATATTTCACTTGTGAAGGAAGGTTTAGCCAAATTTTTGCCTATCATGTTCGCTTGTTGATGCATTTTACTAGAAGCAGGCAATTAAACCTTCCGTACTTTTTGTCCAAAAGCATAGAGAAAATGGCAGCTACTGTCCAAAAGAAAGCTCCACCTCAGCAAATCCCTTCTCTCTTTCACCATTCCTTGATCAAAATCATTTTCTTACATCAGCTGGAGAAGAAACGAGTTTCATGGGATTCACTCATTAGCCATGCCGATTTCGCCACTGTCCCTCCTGTTCATGTGTCTCATACTCAGCCTGTCCATCGCCCAGTGCCTTTATCTAGTAGGCCTACCCCTAAAAAACTCAAGATGACCACTGGGCAGCCAAGAAAACAGGGAGAAGGAGAGGGCAGTGAGCCACAGAGAGAAAAGGAGGATGATGAGCAGCAGCAGCCAGATTTTGAGGGACAGCAGCAGTTAGATATCATTGGACAGCAGCTAGAGGTTGATGAACAGCATCAAATTCAGGGAGAGGGACAGCAGCAGATAGAGGTTGAAGAGCAGCAGGTTGAGCAAACAATTGAAGCATCTTTTGAGCCACAAGCTGGACAGGATGTTGAGGAAGGACAGCAAGCTGAAGCTTCCTCCTTGACAGTGAGCAAAACTATTCCTAAGAAGAAGAAATTTCCCAAAAAGACAACTTCTAGCTTGCCAAGGAGAAAGAGCGCTAGATTGGCCTTCAAAGGCAAAGGTGCAGTTGGGGGAAGTGCCAAGCATGGAGGTAAGTCAGCTGTCATCCCTATCCCAAGCGATGATAGTGACAATGAGGCACGCATCCTTGAAAACCTCCTCATTCACAAAGAAGGGCAAATTGAGGTGTTACAAGAAGATCTTCAAAGGGCAAGGAATTTCAACCATTTCTTGGAGGTTGAAAACAAACAAATGAAGTATCATGCAGCCATTCATGAGGCAAGAGCGATCAAGTATAAAAAGGAGGCAGAAAAGGCGCAAGTAAGAATTGAAGAGCTCATTGGCGAATTTGATGATGAAGAGGAAGAGGACCAACCTAGGCGAAAGAGGCCTAGAACCATCGGGCTTAGGAGAGCCTTGGAGAAACAGAAAGCTGAAGAACAAGCACAATTCGATGCCTTTCCTCTCACTGCCCTCTTTGAACAGGAAATTGAGGAAAACAAGGAAGTATGGCTTGAGAGGGCCAACCAGCTTTTGGAAACAAAGCTTGAGAAGGAAAACAGGGATCTTGAGCTACAGAGAAAGAGAACTCTTCACTTTCAGAAGCTAAATCAATTTGCCAGGCGCAAATTGAAGGTGGCACAAGAAAAATTGAAGAAATTGAAGGAGAGCCGCCTAGCACGGAAAGAAGCAAAAAGCACATCAGCCCTCGATATTTTAGCTTCAGCTTCGGAGCATGTTTCTATGGACCCTTGAGGGTCATGCATGCCAATTTTGGGCCTGTTTCGAAAACTTTTTGTTTTTTGGCATTTTTGGGGTTTTCGCCAAAAAACTCATAAATGCGCCATTTCAGTTTGAGGAGTCGTCAAGGGAGGAGGGTGATACCAATGGATTCCATAATTTCATGAGCAGCTCTCCAGCGATTTTCAGGGCATTTGAAGATCATTCGCCCCTCCAAATTGGCGAAAAACAGCCTCATTTTGCACATTCTGCCCGCCATATCAGCAGCCTGCTATTTTCTGGGTTTTTGCACACATGGACAGTTTTGAGGGACTTTCAGAGATCAGATTTAGGTGATTCCACTTGCATTGGAAAGAAGACACATATAGCTTTCCAACGAGCCATCATGAGCCTCATTTCGACATCGGGAAGGCTGCCATTTGCATCCAGCAAGTCAGGGGACCTTTTTCAGGCATAAATATGAAGTATTTTTGTAATTTTTGAACTCCAAAAATCTGCTTTTCCCAAATGTGCGTTAGGCTATTTTTATCATGGGAAAATCATGAAAAGTCAATATAATTTCCGTTTTTAGCAGTTTTTTAGATATTTTATGAGATATTTTGTGCCTTGGGCTTTGCAAAGCCTCAAGGACAAGTTTAGATATTTTGACTTGGCCAATGGGATAGCTAGTTGCTCCATGAGGTTTTCCTCCTTCTAGCCTATTTATCCCATGGTTCTCATTGTAAATCAGAGGCTGAAATTGAGAGAAGAATTAATGCATTGGTCATATGAGCTTTGAAGAATACACTTGAGTTATGATTTTTGGACTGCCTCTTGGATGCTTTTGAGGAATGTTGAAGGCTTGTTGATGGATTCCTTGACATGGTAGAATGGTATAGTGCTTCTTAATGTGTTTTGTCTTCTAGTTTTCACTCATAATTCATTTTTTCTTGCTGCTATAGATCAGTAAAGATTGATTTTGAGACATGCCCATGGAGGCACCTCAAAATCCCTGAATCTTCATAGCTTGATGTTTTCTTCTCCCTTAGTTATGCTAAAGAATTCTTAGCTGCTCTTTAGTAACCTAAGGTATTGTTTCTAAGTTTTATTCATCAGTTCTATGTATGTTAAGTAGGATGTATGGTTTTCCCTACCTACCTACAAGCTGCCCATAGTTCTGTCCATAAAACTTTCTCTTTGACTGATTTGTTGATCATCTTGTTGAACCAAGGAGGCCTAGTCTCGATCTAGCCCTTTGCCTAAAACTATGAAAACTTATTTGTCCAAGTGCCCAATGACTTAGAGACTATGTTTAGGTGTTCCGGCATAGTTTATGAGTTGTTAGTTTGTCTCATGTATTTTCCCCAAAGTCTGATAGCCTTTTCCCGAAGTTAGAGGGTCATATACCTCTATGTATGGCTGGAATGTTTGATTTCTATGTATTGATTAGCTTATAGTTATTCCTAGCATGATTAATGGCTTGCTATTACATGTTTATACCTGCTATTAACTAGTTTGCACTTGAAATCCCTTGTCTTTCACCAACTTACTGTCCATTTAATCCATTTTTCCCAGAGATCCCTTCTATTGTGAATCAAATCGGCCCTACAGCAGCTTTACATCATCACCTCATAAGCTTCCTTGACCTGTTTGACCCCATAGCCCAATTTATCTACATCTTGTTATCCAGTTTATGTATTTGATCAGTTTTATCCCTCGCAAAACTTAAAAACTAAAAACCAAAAAACACACTTCATAACTAGCCTAATATCAGAATACCCTAAGCAAACACACCGACATCCTTTGCACTATTAGTTATTAATTAGATTTAGTTATCTTAGGTTATTAATGTGGAAGGGCATGATCAAAGATCATGCCTCTTCGCCAAGGGACACCTTGAGGCTATATTTAAAGCCTAGGCGATCCCTCATTGTAATCATCTCTTATCTTCATAATTAATAATATATATTTATCAAGTTTACCAGAGTTTTTACACTCCAGCACCCTCAACCGAAACGACCCAACACAAACGTGTTTGGGCGGGCGCCCTTAACCGAAACCACCTGACCCGAATGCATTTGGGTGAGCGCCCTCAATTGAAATGACCCGACCCAAATGGTTTTGGGTGGGTGCCCTCAATTGAAATGACCCGACCCAAACGGTTTTGGGCGGGCACCCTCAAACGAAACGACATGGCGTGCCCGACCAAACGAAGGAAAAAGGGAGCAAACAACAAATGGGCCA